>JANSTP010046900.1:0-14500 GCA_025330745.1 Cladonema radiatum
ACAATTTTCATTGGCTGAAATATAACCTCCATAACTCGATTATGGAGGAGAGAAAACAGTTCCCGTAGAAAAAAAAATACACGAGTAATCTAAGAAAAATTTACCTACGGAAATTTTTAAAAAATACCTTTTTTTCAAAACTTCTAGTAGGTATGTCTCATCCTCTGTGGAAGATTCACATTTCAATTGCAAAATAAACTACACAATCTCGCACATGATAGCCCACAATCTTCTTTATATTTGCGTACTGTGAAATGGAGTTGTTTTTTCTGGGAAACTGATAACTTCCTGACCTGATTTACACACTAGTTTGAACCTGTTACGCTTTTGGTCACGGAATTCCGGATTATACCTTAATAGCTTTTCAAAACATGTTGTTTTCACATTCCTGGCTGTGTCTTGTGTTGACACACTAGAATATGAGAACCTCTCTCTGGTTTAAAAAATGCATCAACCAATCTCATATTATCCATAGTAATGTGGGATTTTTCGACTTCTGTCATAACTTTTTACTTCCCTTGGTTGGATGAGATTGAGAAGCCCTTCCCTTCTCTTTTCGTTCCACAAAAGCTCTAGAAGAAAATGACCGTGGAATGTTTTCATTGTTGCTGTTATCTGTAAATGTTGTTGGGTGACTGCAGTTACCACAAAATTTATCTTCGATATTATGTTGTTTGCCAAAATTTTTACAAAACATTCTCCTTTTTATGGTTTTTTTTTATTAACAACTAAACAAAAGAGTGCATGATCAGCATTTAGGAGAAGCTGTGGTAGCAGTGTTGCAGAGAAATGTGTGAATGTGGTACAAGGTGGCGGGGTACAAGGCTCTTTCAATTTGATACATCCTTTTAAAACATAGAAGTCTTGTATTGTACCAAAGTCGATAAAAGGAACACTGGTTAGGAAACCAGCAGGAACATCAAATAATACCGCAAAAACAACTCGGAAAATCAGTCGCGTGGCACATACCCTGCACACATTACAAACAAAATGGCTGAAGAGAGTGTGTTCTCTGGAGATACTCTAGGAGATATTTCACAGTTTAAGATCAAATTGAGGAAAATAAATATTTTCATGACGATTTCGAACTGTTCATAGCAGATGTAAGTATTTCATCAGCTTTTTTTTGTCTTTTCAATCTCACAGTCAATGATTTTCTTATGATCAACTGAAGCAGCTAGCTAGCTAAATATACTGAATCACCATAGGGTTTCATTAGCCATGTCGGCTTAGGGAAAGCACCATCACCTAATATAATTGCTGGTATCATTGATTGTGCTAAAGAATGGCATTACTTCCCCATTAATTATTTTAGACCACACATTAGTTGATTGGAATAATGTAGAATCGTGGCTGTTACCTGGTGCACCAGCACTGACCCAAATAAAATGATAATCAGCATCAACAAGTGCAAGCAAAACAATTGTGTAAAAAAATTTTGAAATTGTGGTATTTCTTCATTGCTTGTACCCCACCGGCTGGACACTTTTTCAATACATCTTCAGAGTTAGGAAAGAAATCCTCAGCGAAAATCTTCCATACATTTTAACCCAATATCTCACAAACTTCATTCAATATGCAAATGACTGTTGGTTCACCAGTACCGATCATTTTTGATGAAGTATATTAATAGTCCCCCTGGAGAGTTTATACAGATACATATTTAATCTCATATCCGGAAGTATTGGTTTCTCAGATGTTGTTTTCTTTGTTTAGAAATTCGGAAGGTCTCTTTGAATCGTTTTTCATTGCTAGTTTTTACAACATCCCACCAACCTCTAATTTTAACAAATTTCTTACATCTAAATCGTGGTGCCTTTTGCAAGTTTTCATAGAATAATTCCTGATATAAATGGCACAACAGTTTCAGCAGCAAGCTTTTTGTCGGATTTAATTCCGTTAAATTTGATGCGGCAAAAACTTGGCGTCTAATCTAGGCCTTAAATAGAAGGAGTATGAACTCATAGAAAACAACAGTGTTTAATTATACTTTTCTTGATTGAAACTGCTAAAAATTTAATTGTTTCACACCAATACTAAAATTCAACAACTAATTCCATATTTGGTAATTAAGTTTCACAAGTGGGGAGCCATCAGTCTGAATCCCATTTATGTCCGCTTAGTGTGATGTCAGACAAGTGAATTGTGGGTCAGGTAGGACACCCTTGCGAATCGCCATGATACGAAATTTTAATTCGACAGCCTTATCAAATCACTGCAAAGGATATGAGCAGGACAATGACGTAGGACTCTTGCATTGAATAATGCATTTTTGACTTTTGTTTAGGGAACCTTTTTCCTTTGATTTAATGTCAAAAGTATTAACTGTGGCCTAAATTTTGCCCACTTTCTACAAATTTCCTATTTTATGACATCTATCGGTGCAAAAAATATATTGTGATTAAGAGAAAATCAGGAGTAGAAAAATGTACAGTATTGTAATTGAAATCTTTCGTTTTTTCCCCTGAATTGAGTCCTTAATATTGTTGGATGGTACGAGTCGAAAATTTTGCTTCGAAAAAATATCAGAATTCCTTGATGCATATGCACTAGCATATGGGTCTATTACAAAACAGATTGCATTTCTGGAAAGAAATAACACTCTTATAAACTGAAAAAGACCTTTCCATCTTCTGGTAGGATCTATCTACCTTCCAGAAATCTCCTTGCCACTCCCATTAAGCTTTGCTTGGCAAGGAAATGAGCGGGGGTTATTAAGCTTTGTGAGGTTTTTTTTCCTCTTACATTTGGTTAGCCATTACGAGTCAAGATCTTAGCATTTTACATTTTCTCAAAGATAAAAAATATTTGTTGTATAAAATTTTGGTTTATATTATTTCTTATATGTCTTTTTGACTATTACGGGCCTACTTGAATGCAATTATACATTCTTATATTTCATAGATAAAAATATATCCTCGAAATATTATTTAGCTTTTAAAAGTACTATTGGATTGAAAATAAAGTATTATCAACAGTAGTTACTCAAACTCTTTCGATAAGGCCTTAAAGTATCGAAATGTCTGTCTGGTATAAAAACAAGTTTTGTATCAGAGCCATTTTTTTAGTAAACCCTGTCACAGTCACCAAAATTAATGCTTGGATAATTTGGAGATAAGATAAGAAACTTAGAAATATGAATGCTTGAAATACTTTCTCTTTTCAAAAATTTCGGAATGCATGAATGATAACTGCAGAAATAGCTCTGACCACATAAGTGCCACTTAAGCTGAAACCACTTACAACATGCAATACTCTGAGCAACATAAAATAGCCACTTGTGTTGTTGAAATCACCGGAAAACTGATTTTAAATTGAAAAGGAAAATGAAAGGACAAGTAATGTAGAATTCGGGGTAACTCTGAAAAAATATGGTAAAAAAAGCTGCTACGGTTTTTTATTTGAATAGTTGTTATTTTAAAGAGATAACTTCCAACTCTATTTGCGGCACAAAAGAAAAATCACATGTTTCTTCTGAAAAATTGAAGCATTGAGTTGCAAGTTTGTCAAAATTATTCTTTGCTTAGAAAATGCTCCTAAACAAGCAGCAATAATTTGCACCAAGTGATCTACAAAATATATGCCTGAATATTCTAAAGGCAGATTGCGTCCATTTAAAATAATTTTGGCAAGTGATTTGATGTGTTGTTTTCCTTTTTTTGTCTCAACCTCTTTGATGCGGATCTTAGACAAGATTTACAAAAACCATAAATAACTGAGGTAAAAATATTGACCGGGTTATTTACTTCATTGTTCTCCAGCGTTAGGTTATTATGCTAAATTCCCTTAAAATGCATATGAGTAACGCCATCAGAAATGCCCAGTATGCATTTTTTGATGGGGTGAATTGTGGCAAGATAACCACTTCTTTTAAGAGAATCTTTCAATGTTATTGAAGATTCAAAGCTCAAAATGATAATGAAAATGTTATTTATATATCCGCTATTCCAAAAAACTGGACTAAGTTTTCATGGATTCCTACTATCTTTAGAATTTTTGCCTCATAGGAAAATTTCTCCAATAATTCTGAACGTGACTGTTTTAAACTTCGCTTCCCTCTTTTGATAACGCCAATTTCACCGTTGGATAATGTTGATCAGTACATTTTGTGACGACTTATCATTTTTAACAGCTTAGAATAACAGAACGCCTGTAAGGATAAATTACTGCATATATCTACTTCTGTTTCAAGTAATTGTCTGTCGAAGTGTCCGTAAAATGACAGAAATAATGAATCATCAACGATAGCTACTGAACGTTGCAATAACTCCCTCTTCAACTTGAGACGAGAAAGTTCTCTGTTGCCAAAAGAAAGAAATTTGTTCCTCCTTACTAGGTACTCACAAGTAGCTTTAGAAAATTTCTTTAGTATGAAGTTTGCAGATCAAATTTGATTTGGTCAGCAAATTTGCTGTGTTCTAAGTTGACCGCTATAAAACAGGAATAGGGACAGATGTTACTCCTCAGTTTTTTCAGAACATTAACGAGGGAAACTGTCGTTAATGTTTCGGTACTACAATACATGGAAAAATTCTTGTGGAAATCATGCAAACTTTCAAAACTTTGACTCAAAATCCGGCGAAAACTAGAGATATCCAGTTATTTTTGAAATTGTTCGATGAAAATTAGCCAATCAGATAATCCAAAAATGTTGAAAAGAATTATGAAACGATAAAATTAAAGGTTTAAAACAAATCAGGGTTTTTAATTTACTAAAAATAGTTTATAAGAGCTGGGTATGCTTATTATAATTATAGAAAATGTCAAAATCAGTTGCTTAAAGGCATTATGAACGGCATAATTCTCAAAAACATTCGCAAACTTTTGATGTAAGTCCTAAAAATCTATATTTAACTGTCGGAATTTGTCGGTGAGATAAACTGCATTGAAATGCAAATAATGAACGTTGTACTTCAAAGAAAAAGCCGAAATAATGAAAGTCGTTGAAAATACAAAAGTTTGCAAAATTTTGTAATTACTAATTATAAATTTAATCACTCGTACTCAATCCAGCTCGCTTTATAATAGCCTTATAGCCTTAACCCTATTAAGGCCGGGCTTTTGAGGTCTTAACTAAGCCAGGGGGGTGGGCAGATTCCACCCCCCTCTAGAACTTCTGAACTTCTAATGCAATTGCAATGAAAGTTGGTACATTATTATAGCAACCCTTTGTAAACATTTTGGTACCATTTTGGTTTCATGACGTCATCAACTTGTGATGACTTCATCATTTTTCAAAGAGCACCAATGAAAATTTACCAAAATTTTAGCCAAAAATGTCCAATTTTTGATAATTCATATCTCAAGAACGAAAAAAGGTTTTTTACTGCGGTTTTCAGCAAATGTCTATTGATTCTAAGTACTTCCAGCATGGGCCTACCTACCCGAATTTTTTTTTACGAAAATGTTCCTATATAATTTTTAGGAAAAGCCATAAAGTTTCTTTGCATCGTCTTTTGTAGTTCGTGAGTAATTGGTGATAATATGGCAAAGTGGCGGAATCCGACCCCTCTCCCCGGCCTGAATAAGGTTTTTAGGGGGTGTCATACTTAAAAACAACTTAAGTTCAAATTAAAGAGTTCATTATAATATAAAACAATCTTTTTACAGAATCGAAAAGTCTTTTTTCCTTCAAGCGATGTTTAGGTTTAAAGATTTTTGGGCATGCCCATTTGTGATGTCATCAAGATGAGATAAAAAATGCTGAGAAACAAAATCCGCAATATCTCAGCATCTGTAATATTTCATGAAACAAAATTTTAAGTAAATCTTCTTCATTAAACGCTCTTCCAGAAAATGAATAAATTAATTTCAAAATTCGAACCCATTTCTCGTTCCAGTCCCTTTTCATTTTTTGCTGAAACAGCTGGGGATGGGAAACTATCTGAGCGATACGATTTTGTTTTTGAAAAGGTATAATAGTTCTCATTTCAAATATATTTGTCTCAACCACTGAGAAAACATGGTTTTCGAGATTTAATGTGCAGGCATGATTTCAAAAAGGGTCTGGAACCAGTTACCCAGGTACTTTTCCCAAAAAAATACAATGGAATTTTTTCCAGTTAGTGTCAAGGATGTTTTACTACAAATTTGATGAAATTATCTCTTATAGTTTTTTAGATATCCAAATTCGTAATTTCTCTGAATATTGGATTCATTTTGATGACATCAAAACTAAGCATATTGTCCATTAATATTAAGAACTTTAACTCTAAATATCTCAAGAACAAAAATGTGTTTTTAAATTCTGTAAAAAGATTCTTTACATATTCAAGGGACTCCTCCAACTGACCTGAACTTTGAAAAACTAAATTTAAGTATGACACTCCCTTTTTTGAAACAAAAGTATTATCCCCACTATTGAACTTACCCCTAATTCGGGTCCACTGTTTGATACTGTTTCGGTTATCGTCTCATTAGAATTCTCGGGATCATTGTTCGCTCTCCCTTCGAATGTTTCAAAGTCTTCATGGTCTTCAATTTTTTCATCAATCTAAGAAAATCGGTAATTCAAGAAAATTGATCTTTTACATCGTAACTTTTCAAGGCCCCATGGCAAAACAACTTGAAAATGTTCAATGCACCTTTGATAATGCTCCGTATCCATCTAACAACTGCACAGATTTTTGGAAAACTATGCTCACAAGTTTTTTACAGTTTTGATGGTAATTTTTGGTCCACGGAGGGTCAAGAATTTGGTAACGGTGGCGCTGGTCAGATTTTTTACAAACATTACTTCATCAAATTTTTTAATAAAGTATTACTAAAAGCCACAAAAATATTTGCTGTAACTATGACAGCAGGAAAGCTACAAGCCCCTTGGTTACAAATAAAAAAAGTTACAAATAAAAAGACAACTTTCGTAGATGTCCTACCTTTTTTTTTCATGTTTTTGCTTCCATTAATGCCAAAGACACAATTTAAAAAAGGGAAATAACTCATCAAATTCATTGATTTTACCAAATTTTGGCAAAGATAGCACTTTTTGTACTAAACCTACAAATGTCAAGTGCAGCTATGAGAAAAAGTATTACAAAGAAATGACAAAAATTATATTAACAGGGTTTTGACTATTTACAGTGATGATAAAATCATGTTTCTACGATAGCATAATCTGAAAATATTCAACAACCTGTGGAAAGTAAAGACATAATCCAATGTAACCCTGGAAGATGGGAGTGTTATTGCAGCGCATGGCGATGAAAAAGCAGAATTTAAAAGTTGAAAGTTCCGAAAATCTAAGGTTAAAAAATTTTCACAAATTATTTTAAAACTGTGAAAACAATTAATTATTTACTGTTTGGTTGACAAATTCGGATGGTTGTTTTCTTTATCACTTGGCGGTTCGAACAATTTGAAGAAAACCTTGGTCAGTCAGAAGCTAAATTTGCAAATTTACAAAGTTGACTGAATATTTCTCCAAACAGTCAAAACTTTGGCAAAATTTTTTGACTTCAAGCATTTATCTTTCTCACTTGGATTTCGGCATTGTAAACATCTAACATCCTCGTGGTCGTACTAACGGTCAACATACGTTTTGCAGCCATTGATCTGTATACAGCACGGGTTCAAGCAGGTGGTGTAGGTTGCTACCATTCCGAAGGAAACCAGGCATCTAAATGCCTTGTTTATTGCATCTCTAAGGCTTATGGTAGCGCTACTGCATGGTTGGTAATTTGGCCTGACTCTACTGAAAAAACTGTCGAATTTCGAAGCAAATTTCCGATGCCAGTCAATTTTTCCATCAGTGCATTATTTGTCACCAAAAAATAATTAAACACGAATATGAGATCAACTTGTTTTATCATTGGAAAATCTAATATGCAGCATAATTCCGTGACAACACTGAGAAATATCAGATGAAAATAATTATTGGATTAATGAAAATTTAATCTTTTAGGATATCTGGGAAACTCTAGAAGTTGTAGGGGATAACTGTGTTAATAGTGACTGCACTTACCAGCAGGCGTTGTCTCTGTCGAATTTGGGAAGTTTCTCTCCATTTCAGGAAAAATTGCATAAGTTTCTGCCAACCTCTAAAGCGCAAGGGAGGGATCTTCCTGCTCAATTATTTGCCTTTTTGAAGGTTGCATGCAATGAAAATTTAGTAACTTATGAAAAAATTAACAACTTTCCATTGTTTCAAGATTTTTATTCGACTTTTTGTAGAATTTAGTTAGGAATATTTTGGTTAGTTTGCAAGTTCATGCCCCCCCAGAAGGGTTAAATTTATGTCTCTGTTTTTGAACTCTAACTGAATTTCGCTTTTTTGAACAGAAAACTTAAAAAAAGAACTTTTTTCAAATAAAGCTTTTTTCTACTACATACTTTAGTTTTTTTTAACATTATCAAAGTATCATGCAAATATTGTTTCTCTCAAATCAGGCCCGTAGCAACGATTTTCATCTTGGGAGGGCAAGGATGAGATGATGTCACACTGGTTGTGTGTTTGGCTACGGTTCCAACGACGTATCTTTCTCATTTATTCTGCAGTGTCGCCTTACAGTTAAGAAATGGTTGAGGGCATATCTGAGAGCCACATTAGAACCGTGTTTAAACAGTTTATACAAGACGGTCTTGAAATTCAGCCTTCGACCTTATAAGATTATTCATCCCTGTCACCATAGAGTGGCTAAATAAAACTAATTTAATTCCAAAACATAATAGGGTAGACCTCCTCTAATTTGAACATACAAGGGACTGAATAATTTGTTCAAATTAGTCACTGCTTGAATTAAGTAGCACAAAATATCAGACATTTAAGATTCGAGATATCAGGCATTAGCTCTATAAATGTAGCCAATCGTACTTTAGACACCCCTGTTAGATAGCTAGGAAGTATAATACTCATCAAGAGACCAGAGTCTTAGTTATTAACCAGATTTTTCTATTATCTAGAGGGGCTATAACTGACAGACCTTTGGCTCTGAAAACTAGAGACATTACGTGTAATTGTTATTTAGTGAAAGAAACAAATTAATGAACCTTCTTCAGCGATGTCAATCATGTCTGGGCAGGAAAATGAAGGACTTGAAGCTTTTGCTTATAATCATAGCTAATTCACATTTGTACTTGAGTTTTCTGGACCGATTTACTGTTGATCTATTAATTACTTTGTACAAGTCTTAGAAGATCAACCTACACGTATTCAAAATCCTTTATAACAGACATAGGTTGGAAGAACGTTAAAAAATTAGGGATAGTTCTGCAAAACAAATATCATTATAGCTCTCCCGCTTCCACTAAAGTAGCTACTGCATTTAGATAACTGAATACTTTATTTTGGATACTTTATTGAGAACTATCATTCATAAAATTTTTGTTCACTTCTAAAGATTTATTGGAGTTGTTGAATAAAACTGCATTTAGCTAGATAGTATAGTGAAAAGAAGCAAATATTCTGATGAAAAGCTGCATAAACTTTTGCTGAAAACCAGCAGGCGGCCAAAAGTTCTAGTGACCATTTTTCTTAGCGCCAAAAGGACCAAATTATTCACTTTTCTCAAAAAAATAACGTTTTACTATTCAGTGTTTAGATACCAATGACCGCACATTTCTGACATTGGTTGTAAAAGAATTGTAACAGATGGAAAAAGTATAACTACGTTAATCTGTAACTATGTACCTACGGATTTTTATAAAACCAAATTTTGTTTTCCTTAACAAACAGTTCTGAAGTGTTTAATTTAATTTTGGCTACTTTGGTTGGACCAAAAAATTATTTATCTACAAACGAATGCAAATCATACTAAAGTAAATTATGAATTGTGAGGATATCATGAGCTAGCCATTCAGCAACTTGACCCCTATTTACTTTCCTTCTTTCTTTTGTTTTTTTATGAAAAAGACAAAAAAAATTGGTAAAATTATTGGGGGGGCAAATGCCCCCTCTGCCCCCCTGTTGCTAGGGGCCTGCGAAAGAGCCTACTCAAAAGAGCCTACTTTGTCATTACGTAATCAACTTTTTCTGAATTAAATGACGTCAGTCAGTCATTTACTCTACTTTTGATTGCAATCCACCCTTAGAGGTTCGTGCTGTCTTCTTGGATCTCTCTAAGGCAGTTGATAGGGTTTGGTATGAAGGACTGCTCTACAAAGTAAGCTCATTTGGTATTGACGGTAAAGAAATTATGTCAACAGTTAAAATATGCGTTAAGTGTTCATGGGTCGCAAGCTAGCTGAAAAAATAAGTACAAGTTGGAAGTTGCTATTATATATAAATCAAGATAGGTAGTTCTAGCTGAAAAGAAAACATGAAAAAATTGAATGTAGATAGCTAAATACCTAGAATTAACTAACCAATTAATCTTTAATTAGATAAAATTTCCCATGCCAAGTAGCAAGCAGGAAAAAGGGCAGCATCCTTCCATGTTCAGTGTTTTTTATTATTCTGCCATTATACGTAACATTTAAAAAATGTACCAAAACATCATTGGCCTGTTTAGAAACAGTAAAAAAATGGAAAACAATATTGTAGAAAAAAGTAAGACTTCACTTCATAAAGTCAAATAAGCAAAAACAAATGCAGTACAAGAGCAGTTTACAACTATGATGTGAGTTCACATGATTTTCTCTACTCCCTCGCCATGTTTTTGTAACTTTGCGGGGTGTAAAACGACTGGGACCAAATAAACAAGAGATCACTGCCAAAATGCTGCGACATTTCAGACTATGGAATCTCTTTTGACTGTGGTCAATATAGACAAGACTAATTTTTTAATTATAAGTACAGAATTTCATGAAATGGGTACCCCAAATGACTTTTATATACTCTACCAAAATGACTTCAAACACTGGCGTTATTTATTTGCCGTCAGAGTGAGTTCATGACGTCAAATTGACGTTTTAGTCAATTCTTTAGGTTTTTTTGCATATGGATTGGTCTTCTCGGGAAAATCATTGAATCATTGAAAATTTTTTTCCATGAATTATGTTAAAAAGGGTTGCTCTATAACTTGGTATGGTTATAGTCATATCTGCTTTCTATCTTGGAAAATTAGGGGGAGTCAATTTGATCCCGGACAATATCAGGCTGAAAAAGCCTGGTCTGGATAGGGACAAAGTTATAGTTGACTGACATAGTTAAAACTGTATATAACCACCATCTATGGTAAAATAGTGCATGGGTAATAATTTTACTGGTTTTTGTGACTTTCGTAACAGTTTTAAGGTTATAGGTGATTGGCATAATTGAAACTGTACATAGCCGCCAAAGCCGCCATATAACTGTATATGACCGTCCTCTATGGTCAAACAATACCTGGGTAGTAATGTTGTGAGTTTTTATTACTGTATTAACTCACTAACAACCAACGTTAGCTATCATAGGCCACACGTTTTTCGCCTAAAAATATCCGAGGTGATGAGTCAATTCATGAGAGGGCCTAAGGAAATAAAGAAAAAGTCGAATGGCACAACACATTTGATATGACATATGATATTTAATTGGAATTCATGACATGACGTAAGCAAATTACAATATCTTTAAAAAACGAAATATTTAGAAATATTATTATAAAATAAAATATTTACATAACATCCTCGTTATATAAGTCATGAAATACGGGAATACAATTTAAGGTCCATGTTTAAGGTCAAAATTCATTACCAAGCTAACAGCACAGCGTTTTCTTAGCATTGAAAATCGAGTCTATGGTTCCAAGCAAAGGCTTCTGTGCAGAGTTGTATTAAAATTCATCAAATTTAGTTGCTACAAAAAATAGGCTTTTCAGAGTTAACAAACCTAAGGGACAGGAGGGCAAATTTAAAAGCACCCTGTCTGGTCTGAATAGACTAAAGAACTGTAATGTGAAAAATAAATGCCCCCTCAAATTAATGTCCACCCTGAAAGTTTGAAATTAGATAAACGCCCAGAGCATTCACGGAAATTCCTTTTGTGCCTTTGATTGCTCAATCAGGAAATTAAAATCTCATTTAATCTTGGATATTCAGAATATGATTGCCTTACCACAATACTAATGCATGATAGTTTTCGGTGACACTTTTTTAACTAAAGCAACCATTAATGAACTGTAGAAAAACAGAAAATATAGTATACTATAGAATAAAATGATCTTTTTTTATAGAAAACATGTGGTTCGTGCAACGACAAGTTACGCGCCTGAAGTCCTAAACCCCAAAGCCGTTAGTGAATTTTTTCTCGTGGAAAAGCTTTCGTTGTATGTATCAATGTCATTAAAAATATCTTAGTCATTCAACATCATTGACTTTAAAGGGATTCCGAGGTAAAAATGTAAGTTGAGTAAATATGAAAGAGGAGTAAAAATTATAAACAGAAGTTTTTGTTCTGTCTCAATTCGTCTTTCGGTTTTCGAGATATTTGAGTTTGAATATTTTTCACGTAGGGAATTTCCCTAAATAGTTGATGAATTTATGATGGCATCAAGTGTATAAAAAAATTGTCCCAATTTCGAACTTTAAATATTTCGGGTTATAATAGTGCCATCAAATTCAAATCCTTCATATAGATAAGTGTCTATTGCACCTCTTCTGCAGTAAGATATTTGTTAAGTAAACTTTGAGTCACTAGTCCCATGCCCCTTTTGAATATCATACTGTCCTTGGTTTAGAGCTTTTGAAAATATCTTTTAAAATTACTTTTTGATTTTAAAGTTCTTTGAAAGATATTGAACTCAAAAAAGAGAATTCATTGCTGAAAAAAAGCTTTGATGGGTAAGGAAAATGGATCTGAAACTAGTGAAGAAAAAATTATTTTTGAACAATTTTTTTGCAATTGAATTTTCTTTAATGTGCACAAACTGTGCATAAATTTTCATGTATGCAATCATATTCTAACCTGAGCTATTCGACATTCAGGAATGGAGCAATTTTTCTGTACAACACATGAGATTACAAATTCTTCAACTATTTAGGGACATTCCGTCGGTGACAATTTTTAAGCTTGAAAATCTCGAGAACGATAAGTCGGATTGAGAGCAAATAAAAACTTGTGTGCATCATTCTTTCTCCTGTGTCATGTGAACCCAACTTATATTTTCACTTCGGAATCCTTTTAAGTAGAAGATTGTCTTGAGAATATATAATGTGATTTAGATGACCTGATGTAAAAACCTAGGGGAATAAATATTTACACTAACATAATGCTAACGTTTGAGACAGCTTCTACTGTAATTCTTTCCCTCACATTCAAATATAAAGAGTCTATTCACGAGTCTACAAAAAACAAAATCAAAAAGTATTATTTGGTAAAATATCTCAGAGCATGCATGCCTCAGCATGAATTATTTTTCCAATCGTTCTGCTAATCCATTGAAAGGTCAATGAAGTTTTTTAACCCTTAGTCTTCGGAACTCCCAAAGAATCGAAATTAAGTATGCGTTACGATTTCACTTTTTGTACAGTTTATAACTATTTCTTTGTGATAATAAGCGTAAGATAACAACTTTTCAATTAAAAACTGGATTCGTAAATCAGAGCTGACGGTTTTGCGTCCGACATCCGACGGATTATGCCTAAAAAAATATTAAGCTAGACATTATAGTTCTGGTGCTTTGACAAATAATGTTCTACATTACAATTTTCTGTGATGACGTGTTGTAAATGTCAACACTGTTAGCGCTATCAAGTCTGGTAAGGGACGGATTCCACAAAATACTCCTTCCTCTGTTTGTTTTTCTTTAGCCATTTTTTTAACGAAATATTGTTATGCCTTGAAACTTTAGGACAACTGATATAAATCTTCAAGCAACATTTTGGCGAAAGCATACTTTGCTGGCCACGCCCATTTTCCTCGTCGGAGTCCTCTTTTATGTCATTGAAGAGTTATTTGTCAACATTTTTTTAGAACAAACGCCAAAAAGTTGAATTCCAACATACTTAAGGTTACTGGCAGGCTTCATGAAGAGGATTGAAGAATTGATTTTCAAAAGAAATTGAAATTTTTGTTTGAAAAGTGATGAAATAATATAGGAAGAATATAGATTTTCAATACCAATGGTGAAATTCATTTTTCTTTTCGATTTGAAGTTCTAGCAAAATTTACGGGAGTCTGTTCTTCCTTATGTTCCCTCCCCTCACTTATCCTCAAATCTGTTTTTCATTAAACTTTGCACACACAATCACAAAGACGTCTTCTATGGAACTGTACTACAAAATATTTTTTTGAAGGAATTAGAAATCGAGAAATCTGGGAAAAATCTCACATTTTTCTTTGACTGCACCTTGGTTATTTAATTGTAGGGTAACTTGCTTTTAAAACGTTTATTCCAAAAAGTGTAGTACAGTTCCGTAGAGGAAAGATTCCTCTTTAAAAAGAGCTACAATTTGCAAAAATCGTGTACGCATAGCGCTAGTGAGAGGGAACGTGAAAATCGTGAAAAAAATTGTCTTGAGATACGCCGTTTTTAATATTTTCATTAGAAATTTTTTTTCGATCAGCTGTTTATACAAGGATGAAAAATTTCCGGATTTATCCGGATTTCCGGATTTTTTGCCAGGATATAATAATTTCCGGATTTTA
>JANSTP010047011.1:0-14499 GCA_025330745.1 Cladonema radiatum
TAGTGCAGAGAAGCTTTCTTTGTGTCTATGATCGTAAGTTGATTAATGCTATGAGAAATATACTCTCATAGAAGGCAATAAATGTTGAAAACTAAGCACACCCCTGATTCAGTGGCCCGGTGAGGCCCTGGACGGTGTCTAGCCCGGTGCATATTTGGGCCCAATTTTGGCAGCCCGGTTATTTTTTTTGAAAAAATGCCCGGTCCAGTCAAAAATTTGAAATTTCAGGCAGCCCAGCCAAAATTAGCCTAAAAATTACCCTGGCCCACTGAAAAAAATTCCCAATTTTATCCGGCCGGGCTATTCTGAAGTGTGGGCCCGGTGAAAATTTTCCCAGTTTTCGACAGCCCGGTCAACTTTCTTAAAAAGTTGCCAGCCCGGTGAGTTTTGGGCACCTCATCGGGCCACTGAGACAGGGGTGTTTAAATTATGCAAACATTGCTTGGGCGAGCACTTTTAAGAGTAAGTTAATGGATCTGTATAGCAAGCAAAAATATGCACTACGAATTATTTACTGTAAGGACCGTTCTGCTTCAACGGAACCTCTTTTCAAAGATATTTTAGCTTTAAATATTTGTGAGATAATTACTTGAATGTCCTTTGTTTTATGTATAAAGTCAAAATTGGTGATGCACCAGACGTTTTCAATGATATTTTCGAAAGTCGACCACCAAATAAGTATACTCTAAGAAATAATGATTTGACAGCGAAACCATTTTTTAAACTATCTTACCGACAGTTCTGTATCGACTTTAGAGGACCACATTTATGAAATAAATACATATTAAACGGTATGAAGGGACTAGAAAGTAGTCAGACATATAGTGCTTTCAAAAACAAACTTAAAACTTATATCATTGAACTAGGAAGTGTACTAGAAACCTTCAACGCATAAGACTATAGGTAGCTAATCCTAAAAAACTCTCTTCTGACCATATTATTTCTCTAAGAGCTTCTGGACATAATTTTCGCCGAAACAACAAGGTTGCCGACAATAAGATCTTGTGATCTTCTTTCGGTTTTCCCTTTGACTAAAGTATATACTAAGTAGGTGAATTTCTGTTTCTTACTAGATTATTTTATATATGTGTGTATAATTTTAATTTTGTATGTAATTATGTTCTGTCATATAATGTAATATTTTAAATATACTTGTAAAGTCATAAAAAAAAATCAGAGACAGGGATTTTTTCCTTGGAAAATTGGAAACAATGTGATAGCAGATCAAAATTGAAAGAAAATAATAATAAAAAACAAACAAACAAAAAGAAACAGAAAAGTCGAAGGAAAATAGATTTATAATCGAATTAATCGAATAGTAATCGAAATAATCAAAATAATCGAAAACTAATCGAACTAATCGAATGATAATTGAACTAATCAAACAATTAAGAAACCTCAAAAAAATTGTGATATTCGATTCCCGTTCGATTGATTCGATTAATTCGACTTAATCCAGTTCGATCATTTCGATTAGTGTTCGATTAATTCGATTAGCAATCGACATTCGATTTCATTAAATTAATCACGCCTGAATATAGCTAGCTTTTTCAGGTATTTAGTAGTTTATTTTTTTTCAGACAATATATCATGAAGTCATTTAAAACATCTTATTTGTTAGAATATTTTGATCATGAGATAAAAATATCAATAAAATATGCCATGAAAGGACAAATTGTTCCAGATATATTGTGTCGCTTTTGTTTTTTGAGAATTTTTGAAGTTGAGGAGGCAGGTTTTAGGTTTGAAGTTGAGGAGGCAAATACTTAATCTTATTAATATGATCTTTTTTTTAATTTTGTTTGAATACTTAATATAGGGATTGTTTTTATTTAAAAGTTTGAAATAAATAATAACACTCGGACTAAAAAATTTGTGTATATATGATTCATGATTTCATTCACGGTTCTAATGATGTTACTTTATTGAATGTTTAACACCAATGAGTTCTCATAACATACGGTAACAAAATATATATTGATATTGTATATACAGTATACTTAAAAATAGCAATTTATTTGAACTAATAAGCTTAACCTTCTGCACCCCCCTAACCCTGTAAACTTTATGCTGCCAATTTTTTTCTGCAAACACGGTGTGTCTAAGGTTTTGTGGCTTTTAGTTTTAAGGACTAAAAAATGTTTTGGCCAAGTTTCGTGAATTTTTAGGCTCCCAGACGGTCGCAGAAGCCCAATTTTGGACCAAATTTGTCAAAAAATTGAATCTAAAATAAGCATTTTTATACAAATCAAGAATTTTTTGAACTGAATGTATTATTTATGTCTATATTCTGATAAAACATCATCATGATTCCTTGCTTACAAGTTTTTAGAATAAACAATTGATTATTTTGAAAATTAGGGTAGTTTTTGGCCGAAAATCCTTTTTTTCGGAAATTTCGTACCACCCGATGCAAATGATGACGTCATCACTACAACGATGACATCATCAAAAAGATTATGATTTAATATTATACATCAAATGTTATAGTACTTGTGTGCAAAGTTTGGTTACATAACTCTAGCTCCATCTTGATTTACAAAGAGGGGGGCGCTGAATCAGCCCCCCCCCCCTGTGAGTTCAACAAATAAAAATAAGCTGTGGCAAATAGGGTTAAATGGAGTGTCAGGTTCAGATGTGGACAAGCCCCTAAAAAATCTTTTTACATACTTTAATGTCAGGAACTTTTGAGGGAAGAAAGTTTTTCGGTTTCGCGGTTTTTGGCCCTTTCGCGAACGTTTTCTCCTGCAAATTTTTTCAAAATGCCTTCACCGCGGAAATTTTTTCCCACAAAATTTTTAGAAAATATTTTTTTAAAAAATTAGATCCCTGGACTTGCAGAAATTGATTAAAGAAATAAACAAATGGGGTATTTAATTCAAAAATTTGTCTTCATATTTCTCTATCCGTGAAAGTTTTTTTCCCGCAGAATGTATCTAAATTTCTCAATCGCGAAAGTCTTTTCACATAAAATGCAAAAAATTTCGCGGTTTTTTCAATTCGCGAAACTTTCTTCCAGCGACAGTTTCTGACATTAAAGTAGTTAATTATTTTTTCGTTTTAATATTATACGAAAAATGCGTAAAGATACTTGACACATAGCTACTGGAAAAATTTTATTTTTTTTTTTTTACCAAATACACCTGGGTAACTACAACCATCCACGAAAATTATGAGACAACTTTCTGAACCCGATAAAATTTTTCATAGTCTTTTTTCAGTATAAGAACGCCCATACGCCTCAATTTTGGAAAGTCGACGACCCGGTAATAAGCTTTTGAAATTTTGAATTTAACTTTTAGCCGCTTATGAAGTTTTGAAATTCTGATATTAAATCTCGCCTCGCGGCGCAGTGGAAAGTGGTCACCTCAAATTGTTCTCATACTGCACAACAATTTTGTAGTTTTAGAGAGCCGTGAGGTTTTACTTATGGAGTTTAATTTATATTTTACTTTATTGTATAAGCTTGAGAAGTAGTTAAGGTTTTCTGCTTTTTATGTTTTGGTGTTTTTCAGGCTGTGAGATGATGGGCAGTTTTTTAGACTCAAGATGATGCTAGCTAGAAAGATTCGATCAGATTTGTTTTTTTAGGATATAATTCCTTGTCTACAGCTTTTTAATATATCTAGCTAGTCTTTAATACATGTTTTAGATTTCTAGCTACTCTCCTCATTTTAGAAACTTACAAATTCTTAAGCTATCTAGCTATAGCTAGCTAGCAGTCAGCTATATCCTTATTTTTTCCAAGATTTAGAGAGACTATAGATCTTGAACTCATTTAAAATTGCTTCTTTATTAGATTATTTTGACAATGAGGTGAAAAAAGCATTGAAGAAATACCCAAAAAGGGCAAATTGTTCACGATTTTTGTGTCGCTCAAGTTTTCCAACAAGGTTCATCAAGTGGGAGAGGTTTTGTGACATGGCGGTCACTAAATGGTCAATTGTGACACCTTAAATAATATAAAATGTGTCGCCGCTTAATTTTAAAAATATTTTATCAATCGCTCATGTTACTTCCATGCAATGATTCTGGAGAACATCGCATCCATAAAAATTTATGGAATTTTTATTTGCTTTTAAATAATTTTAAGAATTAGCGATAAGATTTAGAATAAAATACTTAGTTCAATTTATGAAGATTCATATTTAAGATGCATAACAGTTATTCGCAGAGCGACGCAGCCCTGAATATTGGTATTTTTGTTAAGTTTTGTAAGGAAAAAAGTATTTGGTAATTTAGTTTGAAATATTTTATTGATCACACATGTTATTTTGATGATTTCGAAAAACATTCGCTCTGCGAATTGCCGAAGCGCACATTTTGCGCACACGTACATGGAATAAAAGTCTTGTGCGCACCCAGATCTTGTCGAAACTTGCCATGTTCTGCAGACTGGGTTAGTCTTTTAGAATTTTTAGATATACAAAATTTAATTTGATCGGCAGCCAAAACAAATTAGCATCTTTGTCCTATTCAGAAGGGGAGATAATTTTAAGTTCATCATGCCCTGTAACTAAACATTCGTCCATTTTCAATTCAAACTGAATCTGTTGAGCCTGTTGCTTCAAGTTGATTGCAACCTAATGATATTTGTTCCAATATTTTAGAGTTTTCCCCATGTTTCATTACTTTAATGACAGAAACTTTTGCCGGAAGAAAGTTTCCCAGATTGATAGAACCGTGAAATTTTCGCAATTCCCAAGAAAAAACTTTCACGATTGAGCCATTTGCATATATTCTGCGGGAAAAAATATTTGTAGAGAGAAATATCAAGACAAGTTTTGGAATTAAATATCCCATTTCTTTATTTTGTGGATCAATTTTTGCAAGTTTACAAAAATATTTTTTAAACATTTCGCGGAAAAGTTGTAGCTACTTTGTATCTGTGATAGTCGGTAGGAGCTAATTTACTTTTTTTGGCAGTTTCCTATAGGGTACTCTTTCTACCCTGCCATATAGGATATATGTCATGGCACAGATCTGAGTACTTAATCCTGAATGATGAAAATTCATATGTTTTTAGTAAATATCAGCAAATATAACAAAAATTGTTGTTTTTTTATTTCTTTGTTTGTTGTTAGGATATACCTTGCTGGTTCCGTCTAATTTTCAACTACAGTGTTACACTTTATTAAGATCTTCTAAAGAAATAGAGAAATTAAGCTTTTAATTCCTGTAATTCAACCATTAACTTCACAGGTGATGGCCAAAAATTTCTACCTTCACTTTTTTTTGCTACCTAAAATTGGTGGCAACTTTAGTATCTCAGTTACACAATTTATAAGAAGATGAACCTCAAGTGAATAAGTGAATAACCTCAAACCTCAAGAAATACAAGCCAATAGCATGTTAATCTTATAAAAAAGTTTATATAAAGAGGATTGGTTATAAATTTGTTGATCAAGATACATTGTAAAAAGGCAAGACTTTATTTGAGCAAGAAAATATAGGTAGCAGCAATTTTTTTATTGCCACAAACCTAAGTTTCTTTTAAGATTTGACAGCAAGCACTGTGAGTTCATGAAGTAGTTCATTCCCTAGGTTACCCACTTGATTCCCAGGTTTCCTATTGGTTCCCACTAGGTTCACCTGGGTTTACATTATCTTCATCCACTATTTTCCCGAGACATACAAAGATTGTAACATAAACTATACTATAATTGGATGGACATGATTATTTCCTGTTTATGAAATACATCCTTTTTTAACAATATTAAAAGCAAAAGCTTTAATTTTCTGGAACTTCAATGGAATATATTTAGCAATGGTGGGCCCATTTAAGTCTCAATAAATCTTGAAGAGATGTGGAAAAATCCGGTCGGAGATAAGATTAGATATGGCTTTAGCTAAATACTGAAAGGGGTTGTAGATCAAGTAAGTGGAAGTTGACCCAATAGTCGATTGTGCAATTGCCTTTCTTGTTTGTTTACATATTGAATGACCTTTCTTTGTTTTTTCTCATGTTTGAAAAGATCAAATGGTTATATTTCGATTAATAGTGCGCATTTTTGAATGAAATTTTTGGAATACGCATAAAATTCAATTTTCTTTTGAATATTGAAATAAACTTTTTGGCGGTAATGTACCTTGGTACTTACGCGACTTCTATCATTAAAAGTACATTTCCGCCGAAAATATTATTCAATTATTCACTAGAAAAATTAATTTTGTGCTTACTTTGAAACTTTCGTTTAAAAATGCGCACTATGTGCCAATATATAGTCATTTAATCTTTTCAAAAAGAAGAAAAAACAAAGAAAGTTCATTCAATCACAAATTGGGTCAATAATTTCACAATTTCACAACTTTGAAAGTCCATAATTCTACAACCAGATGGAGTTTTCATGCGAAATTTTCAGAGTTTGCTCAAAATACAAAGTTCTTTCGAATTATGAAATAAATTTTTCGGCGGGAATGTACTTTTCAAGACTTCTCTATTTTGGGTATTGCTGAAAGATTCATATCGAAACTCCCTCAGAGTGTAGAGTTATTGTCTCTCGAAGTTGTCTAAAAAGGAGGTTTTACTGACAATTCTTCAAAGGTTCTACTTGATGAACTGAATTAAAGAGTCAAAACAAACTCTGCTGAATCCAGGATTTTTCCTCAATATTTAGAAATTCTAAATAGTGGGTAACAGTCAAGGCGCATGAAATTCCATAAATATGGCTTACTTAGCCCTATTAAACTTGGACTTTGTTTGGTTTGCAAACCCCGGGGAATTCCGTCCCCCCTACCTACCTCGATTTTTGAGAGCTAATTATGATTGAGTGATGAAACTTTATACAGTAATAGACAAACCTATTCTGAACATTTTGGTACCAAATTAAATCTATGACTTTATCACAATTTGATGGCGTCATCATTTTTTCATCGACAGGTAGTCAAAAAGTGGACACTTTGAGGTCAAACTTTGTGTAGCAATAATAACTGAACCAAAAGAGCTTTTGTAAAGCTGTTTTCACCATTGTGCTATCACTAGGGCTTTGATATCATACTGAGTTATATGGAGTTTGGGCCCAAAATTTGGATTTTGACCAAAAATGACCCCGAAATAATGGCAAAATCTATCAGATGGCAGGGGGGTCGTAATCAAATATTGTGATTTATTCTCTAAGAACTTAATATTTCATAGGAGATGAAAGCATTTCACTTCATAGCATTTCACTCATTTCACTTTGTTTTATAAAAAGATTTTGTTAATTTTGTTTTTTAAATTTTTTAATAAAAATAATTTTTTCTTATTAAAGGAAATTGCTAAAAAAACAAGGGCATATTAAAGTCTATTTTCTGATGAATGTATCAAAAATTTCAAAGGGGTAAGAACTAGTACTATTACATTATCAAATAGCAAATGCCCTTTACCTTTCAACCCATACAGAATAACCGCGATCAAATAGGTTTTTATAAACTTAGCTTAAAGTTGAAAAGTGAGTATTGAACAAACAACGGAATACTGGTTTCTTAATACTGGTTTCTTGCTATATGGTTAAAACTAAAATATCAAACATATAGAAAGGGGACAAAAACAGCAGTATGCTTGATTCTTTTAGGTACCCTACTTGATTCCTACCAAGTTCCGATGATTTCGCATCCTTTTCCTCACGTTTCCTGTCCGTTCCTAACAGGTTACACTCACGTTATAGTAGTAAGGATAAAGAGCGCAAGGTTTGAGATTACTTTTAATCGAAAAGTTTTGTCATTTGCCTCTACAAATAAGTTAGTTGGATGCTTTACTTTCATTATATCGTTTTTCTAACATTATAAAAAATTTGTTTTTCTCCCTGTTGTTTTCGACAAACAAATGCAACATATACGGGAACCCACTAACAGTATTCAGCCACAAAAAACAATGTCAGATACAAACAGCCTTCTCTAACCTCCCAACGTTTTCTTGCCATCCGAATTCTCAGAAAAATGATTATTTTTGACAAAGAACTGTAAGGAAGTGTCGTTATAAAGACGAAAACAGAAAAGCAAATCTAGAAAATGACTTGAGGCAACTCAAACTGCACAAACGAGGGATGACAAAATTATAAATCTTAATCAAAAACAGATAACATGAATTTTGGCCTCGTTTCCTCAAAGGTGGGATTGTTTTCCTGAAAAATATTATACGAGCCTAAGGTATTTGAAAATATACCTATAGTTTATTTATAACTAATTAATCTAATACAACCTTGTTTTTGAACAATTAATAGAGGTTTACAGTGACAATAGACAATTTCTATGAGTTACATATTTTCCGTTACATTATTGTTAAGGTTCCGTAATCTCGTACTCACTGACATAGTCAACGTTTTTTATCTGGATACACGATGAGATGTCTGTAATCACCGTGGAAAGAGTTGTTAAGTTGTACTGGAAAAGTTTCTTTATTTCCGAGAGGATTTTCGGGAAACTAATACACTTGACTTTCGGTAACTCGAACACTCGAAAACTCGAACTACTCGGTAGGTCAAACTTTTTTTTCGGTCCCTTGAACCATAAAACCCCTTTTAGAAACACTCGAAAACTCGAACATCTCAGTAGGTCAAACTTTATTCAAGGTCCCTTGAAGGTTCGAGTTATGGAGAGTCGACTGTAAAGAATACGACAGCTCTTTTAATTTATCGGTTCTTGAAAAACTTCACAGGAAAACATCTTGTTCAGTGAATCTTTTCTTTCTCTCAAATGTTACATACATTCGCTGATGCAAGTAGCTGATAAAGATTTGCACTAACTATTAATAACCCTTGCCGTTTTTGAACAAATGAGACGAATACATTTTTTTTTGTCGAAAAACTGAGATGTCTTTGTAACAGGCTGTCGAAAATATGATACTTAATACCGTGTTGTCGGACAAATGTTACTTATTTGTCGAATATATATGTCGGACTTATGGGATGTCGAAAAACTGCGCACACCCCGAACTTCAGAAAGTTCAGGATTTTTCATTGTATACAAATTCCATAAATGAGGTCCTATGTAGTCTATGCAAAATTGTCTATGTGAAGTTTTGCACTTCGGTTCAATTGAGCAAGATTTTGTTCTAAGGTTATTTGTATACTTTCCCATTGGTTTTTCAACAAAAAGACTATGAAATTCTTTTGGTGCAAGACCGCTCTTAATTTTATACATTAGACATAGATTATTAAGGATATTCAACTGGAAAACATTGAGAATTTTTGCCTCTTTAAAAAGAAGTTGTGAATGCTCAAGACGATCTTTGAAAAATATCACCCTAATGGCATGCTTTTGAGCTCGAAAAACTTCTTTTAACTTTGTTTGATGGGTGCTACCCTATGCTGTGTTTGCATAATTTAAGCAACTATGGATAGTATAATTACGCGAAGTATAATTATAAAGAACATATTGATGAGTTTATATACTATAAATTGGCATAAAAAGCAGTAATATACATCGAGTCTGAATATCCTGAGTTTTCATCTCTTATTCATCACATGGCTGAAGATTTCCTTCTCTTCTCTAACTACTCTGACCAGATGCTTATATTGTATAGACAATATGACTTCCAATTCTTCAATAATCTTTGGCATGTTTCTTTGCATAAGTATGAATGCAATTTGATTTTAGAGCCACCATTTAATCTAAATTACGTTGATATTTTCAATATGCACACCAACCATATTGTAGATAATACAGGCAATTGTACACCAGGTTTTTACGCAGAGAAAAAGCTTCGTTATATAAACAAATACAGTCCTTTAGAAAAGATTTGGACATAAGAGCCTTGTCCAGATAATCATATTAAAAAACATTATGGCTCCGACCTTTGTGTTATTCAATGCATTGAGAGAGAAATACCAAACAGAGAAAGAACTGAATGTATTGATCCATATAATACATTATGTCTTAATTATAGTTCATAATATTGGATGATAATTCAGCAATATCAATATATTTCAATAATAAATTTCATTGTTATGTCAATATTTATTTACTACAGAAAAAAACCATCAGTTTCATCAGGAAACTTCAAGCTTACAATTATACAGATGATATCTCATACATTTTACAATATTTGTATTGCTCTGTCATTTCTAATAAAGCCCACAGAATGGATTTGTGAGAACAGAAATTTCATAATAGCGCTTTTTGCTTCAATAGTTGATGGAATAGTTTTTGTAAAGACGAAGAGATCGATGAAGATTTTTGAATCGGAAAGCAGAATAAGTGCTAGGAAAAAGTGTCTTCCCCAAATTCAAGATTACTTGACGATTAGCTTATTTGTTGCTGGGCAACTCATACTTGGAGTTATCATCAATGCAGTTACAAATACTAGTGTCATAATTGTATTAGAAGAAACGAAATTGGAAACAATCATTACATGCTCCTATGACAAGAATATTTTTTACCAACTTATTTGTACAGTCATCGTATCTATTCCATGTGTTGTTTATGGAATAAAAGCTCGAAATCTTTCAGATTGTTACAAAGATACACAACTAATAGTTTTTGTAATATTTACATCGACTCTTGCATACATAGTACTACCAGCACTATACTTGAGTGAAGATGATGTTATGAAAAGATCTTTTATTTTGGTTGCAAATGAAGTATTCTTTGTTGCAATCTTTGCATATAAAACTTGGATTTTGATTGCTGATAAAAGTCCAAATACAAAAGAAAGATACCAGAAAGAGTTATTTAAATATAATAAAGGAAATACTGCTTAATAAAAATTTTTCTTGCATGAAGTTCAAGCGATGCATTTTAAATAAATATCAAATTTTGGCTGAATAAAATGAGTTAAACATTAGTACATCTTTAAAATATTGTCTTGCCAGCTTCTTCAAAACACGACTAACATTGCAATGAGTCTTAAAAGGTTAACACTACTTGTAGTTAGAATTTTATTTAGGTTTACTTTGACGAGAGCGTAGATATTAGAGGATCAAATGACATTTTATCAATAATTTTAATCTAAATTTCTTAATTTGCTACCACACCACTGCAAGGTTTGAAAAGAGAGCTAGTATTTTAAAATCAGATACTATTGCAACGGCTAAACAGAAGCATTAATGCTAATTATCCTACTTGAAATACGTTTAGACGTATGATGTATGGGGATATCTTAATCATCTTTTCTTTGTTCAATAAATAGGTCAAAATAATCTTATATGCGTCTTGTATATATCTTATATTGATAATGATATAAGTATTAGATTATAGCTGCTAATATTATTTTGTTGCTAAAATATACAAACAATCTTTTGAGTATTATATCATAGCTTAAAGGTGCATTAACCATCCTCTAAAATGTAGGTATAAATTATTACACCGCAGTTTCACACACTTTAGTGTGAGTATGAATTCTCACCCGGAATATCAAATATGAAAGCCAGATTCATGAAGTTCCAAACACACAAAATCTTTTCTCCTGGGTATACTTTTGAAAAAGAAATCTTGACCACATTTTTTTCTCTGCGGTGTATATCGGACACGCTTGAAAGGTCAAACTTTACTCAAATGTCACCAGGAATTATCAACCAGTAGAATCTCATTAGTTGTGTGAAACAGTGGTGTATGATACAGTCTTTTCAGGGGTGTATTGTACAATCTTTTGAGTATCAAAATATATATTTGAATTATTCTTGAGAATATAAACACGTTGTCTCTGAAATTTGTTTTTCAAATTGAACCCCCTCCTCGAGATCAATAGAGTTGAATCAGCCACAATGGCTGTTAATAACGTATTTTGCAGTGTCTTTTTGAAATTATCCATTTTTCCTGACGTCATTATTGAGATGTTAAGTTATGTAGTTTCTTCACCCCAACAGAATCTCACAGTGGTAGTATTTCTGGACAGCGTTATCAATTTTGAGCATATAATATGCGACTATAATAGATTTGAATAAAAACAGAACTAAGAGAACTTTTTTTCATAATTGTAGTTCGGTGGCCCATAGGTTCAACACACTTTATATTTTTAGAATTACCTTTGTTTTTTGAGAATGATCTTTATTTTCTTAGAACGATGTTTTTTTAGACGTGTCTTTAGTTTGAATAAGCGAGGCAAAGTTAGTGTTTCTCGTTGGTAAATGCCCATTTGAGTAGTACTTGAAACTAACAGAAGGGAGGTCAGGCCTGTTGTGATGCATCAATGATATAATTGTATAAAGTATATACCCCTAGCATTTGTTTACATTTTTCATAGATTACGTCATGGTCACGTGATAAAAGTGACAATTTGAGCAGGGAAAAAAATGCTACGGCTAAGTGAAACCTTACCTTTACTGGTTTACAAGTTTACGCATTGCAGACTTGTATTCTGCAGTGTAGGCCCAGTTATAAGCCTTTGCTGAAATAATATTCATCTCTCTACCTGTTCTACCTGACATTATGTTCGTCGTAAACCAATTTTTCATAAATGTCAGTGTGTGCATTCCGTATGCTCACGCCGAAGCCAATTTAATAAACGATACCAAAAATAAGAAGTGTTTTTTTGAAACACAGAAAATGTGCCAAGCAACCAATAGAAGATCAAGTAGCAGATAGAAGATCCTTGACCAATACACTAAATATTATAGTTAAGTTAGTCCAAAAATCTTTGGCGTTTATTGCATGGAATGCAGAACTGGGCTAAGTGAAACTATACAAGAAAATATGTCATGTTTTCTAGAGCATGTTTTCTACCTGCCATTCAGCAGGGCACGGGCTTGCTAACTAGCTATTTCAACAGGTGCTAAACATTTCCCCAACCAAAGTTACACTGTGCGCTGGGTAGGCTAGCGGGCTCCAAAATATATACATTAAAAGTAAAGGCTGAGTATGCTAGTAGGTTCAAAAAAATATAAAAAACTGAAAGTAGGCTGACGAGTAGGTGCTAGTAGGGTCAAAAATGTAATAATGATTAAAATGGGGTGTGGGGGCTATGCCTCCATAATAGGTTTAATTAAAATTCAGACATCGTAGCCTAATTTAGGCTAGCTATACTTTCTAAAAATAATTTTTCGGGTGACGTTTGGTGAAACTCTAAAAACTATAGAAATAGCAGTTTTTGTTGCTCCTCAGCAGGTGATATATACTACAACTACTCAAACGGTTTCTGCAAAAACTATAATATAAAGCAAAATCAAGTAAAATAGAATCTACTATCTTTGTTTATTTCAACATGAATCTCGTTGATCGCCTGGCAGTCTAGACTGTGGATCTCATCAATCATCTAGTTTTGCCATTGCAAATACTTTTGTATTCTCCAAGGGACGATGTTGTCATTGACTTGCGCTTGCGAAAGTCTATACTTACTAGGTTCAAAAGCTTTGGCCGATAAGCATGGCATAAAAGAATAATAACAGTTTATTGTTTAATTTAAAAAAAGAGAACCATATTCATATTTCTTATTTAAGTCTTTTACCTTTGCTTTCACTCTGAGTGGCACAAGTGATTATGGACGCTGTCCCAAAATTATTCACCCCCCCCCCTTGCTGGCAAGTATGTGTTATATTGAATTTTTCTTTTTCTTTTCTTTTTTTCTTTTTTTTTTTTTTTTGCTTGTTTGCTTGCTTGCTTGCTTGCTTTTTTTGGCTTGCGAAGAAGAAGCTCTACAACTACACAGTACGGAACCCAGAGCAATAGATACTTTTCTCAAAAACAAATTGATTTATATTTTCTAAGATAAGAAGGCAACGCGCTAATAAATAGCTCCAATATGACTCCAATCCAATGTTCCATGAACCTAAATCACTAAAATTGCATGATATCATCTCACATTCTTGTTTTCTTTTTTCTTTCGACATCGTTCAGGAATTCGCACTTTTAATCGTCAACTGTGCAGAATTGCCCAAATCTGATTGGCAGAGAAAGTAAAAGAAGAGTGCAATTAAATCGCTAATTGCACTCTGTAGAGTGCAGTGGAAGAGTTTCTGATTCTGGCTGGTTTTTCTCACTAATAAATCCATGGTTTTCCTAAAATCACTCTCTTTTATGATAAAGAAAATAGACAAAAATTAAATTTAGACGGGTTTTCAAATATCTGTTCCCTTTTACAAACAATTTCAACCTGATATTCTATTCAAATAATGACGATAATAGAAAGCATTCAGAGCATTGACAAATGAAAAGACGTCAGGAAAAGTCAGAAAGTATATTCATTCAGGAGTATATAAAATGTTGCATTGCATTTACTTTGACGTAGCATCGAAGGAGAAAAAGTTAGCCTTTTTACTTTAAACAAATTAGGAACGTTAAATATGACGTGCCATAGTGGACTAAAGTCAGTTTTTCAATATATATGTTCAAATTTCAAATATATAAGTTCAAATTTCATATATATGTTTAAATTTCATATATATATGTTCAAATCTCATTATATTATATTGTTAATTGTTATCTCTTGTCATGTAAAGAGTGCTCTATACTTTATAGTTGTTAAAGCAGAGCTGATATAATTGTTGTAAAACAGGAGATGAAAAATCTGTATGTTCAAATCTCATATATATGTTTAAATTTTATACATATATGTTCAGATTTCATATATATGTTTAAGTTTTAAAT
>JANSTP010047233.1:0-14475 GCA_025330745.1 Cladonema radiatum
TTCATAAATTTTGAAGTGAAAGTTTTTTAAGTGAGTTTAACCTTGGAAGTTTTGTGACGTCACTTTCATGGTTCTCTGACTCGATTAGCCAAACTTCGCTTTGAAAAACGGGAAAAATTGTGTCTGAATAACGGAGAAAATGACCGCGGTTTACGAAGAATCGTTTCTACACAAGCGTATTAATATATAGATGATGATTGTTGGAATTTTAGCATCAGAGCGAAAAGTGTTCATAAGGGTCGTGAGCACAGGGTAATCTCCCAATCACTATTTTATCCAGCATTCAATTTTTTGAATGAGATAACTTATGGGTAGTTGGATGCTAGTACGGACAGCAGAGATGCAAGGCAATAATACTTATTGTTTTAATTTGTTATTTGTGTTTTTGTTTGTTTTTACATTCAACGTTTTTATCATCGAGTTTTGAGATTAAAAATGCGTTGAAAAATCCATACAAAAGTAAAAAATCCTCAAATATGTCTACAATCTTTTACAATATATTTCGGAAAACTGCTTTACCAAGACCAATCTTCCTATGCTCTCTGACAGCGCCCCCATCCCGCAGGTTCAATGTAGCTTGATGTGCTATTTTTTAACATATTCGGCAGGGCATTGTTTGGGGTGGAAGGGGAGATCTCAGATAATAGATCCACAAAATATGAAGAACATGAGCAGAGTTACATAAAATGATGTAGTTAAGAAGTCTGCAGCTTTGCATCAATTTATATCTCAGCGGAGGAAGAGCAACTTCATTTTTTTCATTTTTCGAGACCTTTTGTGTAAAAGATGTTCTTGGGCAGGCGCTTTTTGATATTGCATTTATATGAGTTGGACAGGGAAAGGGAAGGAGAACTTATTATGTTTCACTTTATAATAAAATGAAAAAAACGCTTTGGAAAACTAAAGCGACCTTCTCTCTCTATCCATTCTTTGCTTCTAATTTCCCTACCTTTTAGAGTTATACCTTCCACGACTCGCCTTCAAAGTTCATTTCATTTATTTATTTATTTGCTAAAAAAATTGCAAAAAGAAGATGAGAATTTCACCATCAAACATATTTTTTATACAAAAATTCTTGTCGGCCTGTCAAGACAGTTATTTATGTTCAAAGACACTCTTTTTCTCAGCCAACATTTTGTTTGCAAAAGTAACTCACTCATCTACATAAACACTGGTAATAAGAAATACCCAAAAAACAATAATATAGCAAACAAATTTATATATATATTTTTTTATAAATTTTTATTACAACTAGGTCAATTCTTTTGTTGTCAATTATGAGCTAGCTGATCTTTACCTTTTTAGAAAATTCCCTTCTAAAGCAACGTTTTTACCAAGGAGGTGGTAAAATATTTAAAATATTTTGCTATTTTCCTGTGCCAAAGTAAGTGCTGGGTCTCTAGACTCTCTGATACTTATAAAGCTTTATTTTTATTTAAAATTTCATTGTATTTTGGGTTTTATCCCACAAAATTATTTTTTTGAAATACAGCATGATTAGCCCATCTTGCTGAGATTTTTTTTATATTCCAAAGTCGGGTAAATTTGCCCTATCCCTATATCTTGGGATCAATAGTCCAAGTAACATAAATTTTACATAATAACACAAAACTTAAAATAGCCCTTAGAGTGGGCGACTTGTGGTGACGCCATCATCTGTTGTTTTTTTTCTGCTTTTACAAGCTTGAAAATTGCTAAAATGGATCAAAATCTTTGAAATTAAGCCCCCGAAAGAGAAAATTTATTCTTATTTGCTACTTAAGTTTTTGAATCAACTGAGAAAATCTTCAACTACAATTTACTGTATTTAATTAACCCAGTTAACTCTGATTTTTTTACAATTTTTTAATGAAAATTTTTTACACCCTCAAATTATCCCCACTGTTTTAGATGATTGAGTCCAACATCAACAAATATTTATATACTAAATAATTAACAAGCTTATTTACCCGAAAAAATACTGGGTTGTGTATCCTAGAAATATTCTGCCACCAATCTTGCCATCGGGGGTCATTGTCATAGGTTGGCAAAATTCAAAGAAAAGTCCCTAAATTTACTGCAGGAAATAATGACCTAAAAAAATTCTTCTGTATGCCGAAAATGTTCTCAACGTCGGTTAATGACCTATAGTTACCTCAGCGGACCACAATAGGAAACAGGTCTTTTGCACTTGTTTGGTGTTATACCTTTCACCGACTCAGGTATAGTTTTTGCGTGTTTTTAACGAGTCAGGTTTTCAATATGTATATTGCATTATTATTGTTGGCTACAAATTTTTTCAGTATTTTTTTTATATTTTTGGTGGCAAAATGAAAACAAACAAACAAACAAACAATAAATATTAATATGAGTAATCAAGTGGACTCCACAGGTATCTGGAAAACGTAAATGAAACTTTTGCTAAGCGTTTTTCTCTGATATAATTGCATGCATTACTTATTCTAGACGAATGGTGAATCAAAACTTTTACATGTTCCATTTGTCAACTTTGAAATGTATATGGTCTAAAGACATTTCAAAATTTAAACATCAGTGAACAATTGGAATTTTTTAGTTATATGACTTTAGCCTTGTACGGAAGATCTTAACATAGCACCGACCATTGAACTACTCAAGGCAAAGTTATTATAATTTATAAATAAGACTATTCCCTTTTAAGGCAATTAAGACTATTTTTAATGTTCTTATTGCTATTTATTTAGTGTTGTGCTGCAAGCATTCTTTCACACAAGGGTAATGAAATTGGCTTCCTACTAAAATGTTAGCTTATCATTTGTAATGTTATATTGAAGAAAATAGTTTTTACCCACCCCTGCTGACTAGACTGGCTAGACAAAATTCTAAGAGAAAACTAGTTAACTAGCTGGTTGCATTTCTAAATCATAATGGCAAAATACTCTTTTCTATATATTTCCTTTCTCTTTCTAATCTGCCGATTCTCTGTAATACACCAACTAGAGAACAACCAGAACATCATAACGAAATAGATTTGAAATTATTGTTCCATACTTGGTTGCCTTTACCAAGTTGAACTACCAATGCAATACCAAAAAATCGTATTTCACTTTCGGTCAAGGGAAAAGTAATATAGAAAAGTATTTTTTGTTTGCATTCTTACTTAAACACGTTTAAGTTTTGCAAAAACAAAAATATGCATTTTTAAAATCAGTTAATAAATATTATTTAGCATATATGAATCCTTAAGAATCTTTTCCTAAATGAAATCAGGCAGATTGCATCGAATATGTGTAAAAAAATTAATGTAAGCATTTTTGAAAAAACAAACCTATACCCAAGTTTTGCTTTCTAGACTGAATGACATTTCAAATTTTGCATTCTTGTCTCTAGGTTGATCCAAAAGCCTACTTTTTGATAGATGTGACATTACTAGCTAAGAAACTTTTCCCTCACTCAAATCAAAACTCGAAGAAGTCTTACTTTCTCTTGACAGTGTTTTCCATTTTTCTGAATTACGTTTTTTTCTTAAAAACATAAAGCAATAAAACACCAAAAGAAGGCCTTTTTCATATCCCCCCCCCCTATCCACCTATTGGAGAATAATTATTTTTTTAAAAAAATTAGGGACACCTTTATCTGACAGGGGCGTTTATCGTAAGCATTACGGTATTAAATTTTCTTAATTGATCAGTAGGGCTTATCACAACCTTCAAATCAAAAAGATTAAAGTAAGGTATCAAACGTGATACCTGATTATATTGCGAAATTATATTCTTGATAAATGTGGACAAATTTTTCATCGATTATATAGTTTATTTGATATAATTGTGCCTTGGAATTCGAATTAAATAAGTATTAAGCTTCTTCATGATAGCTTGTGAAATCCTATTATTTGCAAATGATGAAAGAGAAAAAACCCTTCACAAAAAGTTACGACTTGAAGAACGATTCATGTCAACGATTATAACTTAATATTGAAATATAAATAGCCAAACAAATTTGATTTCTTTTCGGTGTCCTAAAGCCCAAGTTCCCAAGTATTGCATCTAGGTAGCTAGAAAACGTCACATTTGAAAAAAATCTTGAAAAAAGTGGAAATGCGCTGCATAAAAAATTGTAACAGGCCACTCATGATGTTACAAATTTTGCAATAATATAATCATTTATAAATTTATAACTTCAAAGTTGTTGTAATGCTGAGTGAAACATGCAAAGGGGAAAAATGTCTGGTATATAGGTATACTGGTAAAAATAAACATTTATGGAGGTACGTGCACTGCACTGCCAAGAACTCATTACTGTCTTCTTGCATGAATTGAGTTCATAGCAAATTATTAGTGCTATAAGTTTTATTGCATATCTCCTTGTCGTTCCTGAAATTTTAGGGGCAACGTACGTCATTTTATCTCATTGGGAATAGGGTTAACACTTAAATAGCAAGAATTCTACCACTGCTAAAGTAAAACATTAATGAAATAAAATTATATCACTTACATTTTTTATGAACAACAGAAACCCACTGCAGGTGGATATATAGGCTACCGTGATAGAAGTCCCTCAAAAATTAGATCTTCAATGGAAGATACAATAGAACCGAGTTCGAGATCAAGGAAAAACCCCCGCACGGGATACGGTTTTGTAGATTGATTTTTGATTCTTCTAGCCCCTATTTCAATTGCGTTCATCCACATCGAAAGTGTATGGGTACTAGATATCTAATCTAACTGAATACGTGCGCTATGTCATTGAAGTGAATTTACATAAAATAAGTTTCTAATGAGAGACATATACAGATGACGTAAAGTAATTTACATTGGTTAATGAGTTTCATTAAAATAATGGTTCGAAACTTTTCACCAAGTATTAATAATTATGCGTGTATAAAAACGCATATCGAAAAAATGCAAAAAAAATAACAACAAAACAGAAAAACAGCTGTACCCAGCGACCCGCTATACAGACAATAAAAGTGCTTTAGAAGTTAAAAGATGATCATTTATAGAGAAATTGTAATCGAGATTATCATTTGAAAAGATATCTATCAATCAATTTTAAGAAACAGGTGGATTAAGGTAGGTACCGTTTTTAGATACCAAATTCCTTTCTTTTTAAGCCTTTTGATGGGTCTAATTTTCCATAGAAAATATATTTAAACAAGATAAAAAGATTAATATCAATATTTATATTAATAATTATTAATATCACATAAGGATTAATATTTGAGATCAACCAAAAACCAGCGATTAAAACGTTCTGAAATTCCATTTGGTGTAGAGATAAAATGGAAGCCAAGTCATTAAATCTAATATTAATGGTGCAATGTAATGATCAGGAAGAAGGAAGTTTCATTAAAAAATTAGGAAAAGGCAATAGTTAAAGGCGCCGGGCAGAGGCATCAAGCAGAGGCGTTAGGCAATGGAATTTGCTAAAAGCATTGCGCAAAGGCATTAGGCAATACATAGCCCCATTAATATTTAATCAAAATGACTTGGTTTCCATCTTATCTCTGCACCAATATTGACACGTTTTTTTTCATTTTTTTAAATTTCCGCGTAGCGAGAAATGCCTTAAAATGAGCGTGCATTTTCTTATTATATTTCTTCAGTCATATTCCCTAACATAGATAATGTAAAATAATACGTGAAGAAGATGCGATGTAAGCAAAAATCGATGACTGAACTGCAGAATATCTTCTTAGCAATTATTGCTTTTTTAGTTCTAGTTTTCAGTCAGTTAGAGTAAGTCTTTTGACAAGTATAAAAGTCAGTAGATAGACAAGTTATATACCTATCGAATTGTAATGAATTCTCCTGCTCTTTGAAAATGGCTCTTCGAGAATTACCTATACTCTGAGTTTATAAAAGGCAGACATTTTTACAGTAGAAACATTTTGTGAATTGCAATGGTTTTTTGTTTACAATTTGTCATCGTGTAGCTAATGTTTCTTCATCAAAGTCTCTTTTGCTGAAATGAATTTATATGTTTAAATACTGTTACTAAAACCAAAAAAACTTGGGTTATTAGTAGAAAACATTTGTCACTAGCGATGATTATTTCACATTTTATCGTGCAACAAATGTGTTTCTTAACACGTCTTTTTCTTTTTATTAATGATGAGGAACAAATCAAACAAGCAAATCGGAAGTGAGAAGTTTTCATATTTCTAGCACTTTTCTCTTAGATATGTTTAGTAGGATTAGTGATATTGTTGAAGTTGGTTTTGTAAACATGATTGTTGATTCAGAAATTGTTTTAGAAATATGTTTCGTTAATTTTTTTGTAAATATGTTCAACAATTTTTTTTGTAAATGTTTCATAAATAAATTTTGCAAATATGTTTCAAAAATATTTTTTGTTAATAAGCGTTATAAATACAAATTTTTTATAAGTAAGTCTCACAGAAATATTTTTCATAAACACGTTTGACTATAAATATGTTTCCTAAATATTTTATTTTATTAAAAACAAAACCAGTAAAAACATATATATTTATTTAAGTTAAAACATGAAGCTTTTCGCTATTCCAGCATCATCAGATGTAAATAATAATAAATTAAAATGTAAGAAACTTATATTCACGTAAAATACACAAAGGGTTGTCATGGTGATTAAGTGTCTGTGTGGAACAATTATAAATTACTCATGCAACGCCGTTTCTGAAAAGTAGAAGTTCTGAAAAATCAACTTGTTCATTAAGTCTGGGTCTTTTAATTGAAATGAAGAATGTTATTATTGAAAGTTAACAAAGTTAAGAAAGTTATTATTGAAGTTAACAACTGAATTGAAGTTAGTCTGCATTATGCAAAATCCTATAGCGATTTGGAGAGGCCCTTTCATTGCTCTTTGTTTTACTTTCGATTTTGGACAATAAATTGCAGACTAACAACAAATATGCTGCCGACGAGAGAATCAAAAACGCTATTTTTTAGCCAAACTCCGGTCTAGTATTCTATATACGTCTATGTAATTAGTCCCAACCAAGTTCAATGAAATGATGATGAAACATATATAATATGAGGAGCTTCACGTGAATAATCACGATAGTGAAAAAAAAAAAATTTTTAATAGAGCAGAAAGATACTCTTAGTACAATACAAAACAAACTTAAAAAACAAAAGTTACTGGTCCTTTTGTGATAAAAAAAATTGTTTAATCATTGGGACTATAAAATGTCGAAGGATGGACGAAACAATGATAAATGATTGAAACAGTTCAAAAAAAGTGTTTACAAAAACTACAGTTTACCACTCCAATATATATAACAAAATAGACGATTCTGATTTTGTTTACTTTGACAAAAGCGCAACAAAATTGTCTTCCATCAGGCACCACCCAAGTCAAGTTAACCCCATGTCTTTTTATTTAAACCACGGATTCGGTACATGATCCAAGTTTTCAATTGGATCAATTTTTTTTGCCTACTCATTTTATTTTAATTACGAATAAAACCATCAGGAAGAACCAATATAAGTTAACCAAAAGCTAGATCTTGAATGTGAATATTTTGTTGCTCATTTCTTCAGTTGTTGATGTTTTCTTTTTCTTAAATTTTTATCAGTTATTTTTTATTATTTCTTTTAGAAATGTCAGCTGGGCTCAAAACAATAATCGATTCTGATAATGATGACGAGTCGCATTGTAAGTTTTCTTACTTCGTTTGCTCTTGATTTCTATTTCTATATGAGAAAATACAACACTTTAAGGCAAAAACAACGTGAAGTTGAACAGAATTTCTAGCATGCCATAGCTTTTATTACTGATACATTCGCGCCGAAAAATGTTACTACACAATTCGACAGAGCTTTATATTTTAGGCAATTACTTAAGATCTCGCATGTAAACTCCAATCTGTTTGTAGAGTTATGGACTTTCAAAGTTGAGAAAAAAGGCCTATTTTGTTTGTTTACATTTATCAATGAATAGAGTTTCCGTATTTTTTCTTCTTTCTTGGAAAGATCAATTGATTGTATCTCAACACCTGTTAGGAATTTTGGAATGAAATTTTCAGAATAAAGGAAAAAATTCAATCTTCTGTTGAATAAACAAATAAATATTTTGGCGAGAATGTACCTTTAATATAACTCATTTGAAAAAGTAACTTTTTAGATTGTTTTTAGTTGATATTTTTGAATCAGCAGAATGGGATTATTTTGTACTGAGCCAATGGTTTTTAGGGATTGAAGAACTAAATTTTTTTGTGCCATGATATAACTTTTTAGACGCTGAAACTCTTACAAAAATCTAAGAAACAGTCTAACCTATAATTTATTGATTGAAATGATGTCAAGCTACTATGGCAATTTCAAAGCCCAGATGTCCTTTTTTTGAAGATCCCCTGTGTTACTAGATTGATAATCTCATTATTCACGGTCAACGAAAAATAAAAGTTTCCAGAGATTGTTTATATTTGTTCCAATCAAATGATCTGAATATCTTTTCCGAAATGATGATCGTTGAAAACTGCATAAAAAATGTTCAAAGGTTCTGTGTCTATAAATTTCAATTTCAAGATATATGAGCTTTTATAGAAATTTACATTCTTTTAAAATATTGTTTTTCTAGCTTCTTCGTTTCCATATGTCGAAAATATTCAAGTGAAACCTGAGCTCTTTTCATTAAAATCAAAATAAAGCTAAAAAAAGTATGGTACAATGCCAAAGAATAGATAACAATTAAATACCCATATTAACAGTGTGCAACATTAACTAGAGGTCAGGTTTGAACTAATTTCTTTACTATAAACTAATTTTGTAGAACGACTTACTGTCTTGAGTTTGGAAACTAACAACACTTAGACGACGTTATAATAAGGTTGTTTTTCATTCGTTACGGCGCCGAGACGACTTTTACTCAATAACAAGCTAACAACGGTCTTTAAGGGTTTTTAATGAGGTAGTAACTTTTTGGAGGACTGATTGACCTCAACATATTTTTCAGAAAATATAAATACTTTTACCAAAAATTATCAAAAAGAATTATAAGTTAATCACACAATTTTATTACAGCTAAATTTTTTAATATCATTAAACCTCGGAAAATTGCGTAATAATAACTAAGTTTAGCTAAGCCATCTAAGAGAAAAAAATTTAATCCATAATGTATTGCATTGGTTTACTTTTGTTATAGGTTAAGGATATTCATTTATACTTCTATTGCCTGGTTATACCTTTTTTATTAGAACAATATTATAAGAACACGAGCCTCAAATTTCAGCAAAAAAAAAAAAAAAAAATAGAACAAGCTAAGAACAAACTGAGGTCCATGATAATAAGAACCAGTAACAACGTTGATAAATGCAGTACCAAGAAAGAGCATCTGAAGAACGTTTCAATATACTTTTTGTCAAGAAAATAAGAACAGCTAGGCTCAGGTCAGTTTTTTCTTCTCTGAAGATTTGCTTTTTCTTATAGGGCTATAGCACAAAGCTTCAAAAAGTTTAAACTTACTCCTTAACACACAAATAAACGATCTGTAATTATTTATATATCTGTTAGTTCTCCGTAAATCTGTGAATACCTGATGAATACTCATTTATCCATCTAATTCCCTACAAGTAGACATTTTTCATTAAGATTTATTGTTTTTTTGTTTTGTTTTTTTTCTATCAGATTTTACAATCACAGGCTCACATAAACTAAATAAGAAACAAAACTAAAAGAAAGGAAAAATAGACTAATACAAACCATAAACAGTAATAGTAAAAAAATGAGTAAATAATAAAACTAGTAGCGTAAAAAAATACAAATACGAAAAATCAAACACAATACAAAAACAGAGAATAGTAATACTGCAAAAATAACATAAAAGTAGAGGGAGGCTCAAAACAGAAATATTAATGAATGATAAGTGGATCTGAAAACCTATTGGAATCTGTAATATAAAGAATTGATGCTGAAATTATTGCAGCGTTGGCACTATCTTGTAAGCTGTCTTTACCATACAACAAGGTATGAGGCTTTTAACAATTCATGAATGAAACAAGTTGACATCAAATTGGTGGTTTACCAGCTATTAATATTATTAAAATATTAGTACAATATTTTTTTAAGTTAATCAAAATTAGATTTCTTTAGATCAAAGAGCATCGACTTTTGCCCTAAATGCGAGTTTCACTTTTTATCTTTGTCATGTGGAGACTGAGAAAACCAGAAAAACAATATTTTACAAAGATGAAAATGCTGATGTCAGCAATTTCTTTAAACGCTCATATCTCCTGAAATGAAAATTTCAGATCCAATTATTTTGATTGTTTTTTTTCCGTTTCGATTATCTTTCAATTGATGATAACTCAATTTTTCGCTGACCATGAATAATGACATCATCGATCACGTGACACAGCAAACCTTCTAAAAAGATCTATCTGAGATTTCAAGCCAGATTTTAGTTTAGGAAGTACGTTATGTTTTAGTATGTTATGATGACTACGAATCCGATAATCATTATGATTGGAAGTGGCTGTAGATTTTTTTTTCTTTTTTTCTTTTTTTTTTTGCAGTTGACTTATTTCGTAACTAAGGTTGAAGTTAATTCCCCTTAACTTTTAGCACGCGCTCCATTTGCAATGTTCATGACAGGCCCCGCATAATAATATTTTTGAGAAAATTGCTTTTACTCGATAACTACCTAAGCTTATGAAAAAATAAGCCCATTTGAAAAACCTCTTTTAATTATCTACAATTTGATGTAATAAATACACTTGGTATCCATTACTATGAAACAAAACAATTTTTGATACCTTTGTAAACTGTACCTATTGACCAATGCGTTTACTCACAATTACGGTTGAAAAGATACTAAATGTTTTTTTGTTTATAGTCCATACTTCATTCTTGGAAAATGTGACATGTGTCTCATTTTCGTAAAATAAGGTCATAAAATATTTAAAAATCTATCCATCAAGATCATCAAAACATAATAACCCCAAAACATTTTTTAGAAGTCAATAAAGGTCTCTGATTACTTGCCAAATACACAAGTTTTAGCAGCAACTAAATATAGCCATTCCAGGATAATTGTGAACTGGATGAAGTAATGAAAACCTTTACTGGAACCTCAAATATCAAATTCTTCACCCAAACGCCTTGTCTTTGTTTTTATATAGCAAATAAAATACTTTGATAAAGTTGTTCAGCGATCTCATAACTGATAAGTGCCTGACAAGCATTGTTAAATACCCAACAGCTGCCATTGTCTGCTATCTGCTCGCAAAAATATTTCAACTTTTTTGAAAGTTTATTTTCCTGTCTGTTTATCTTGTCTTACCTAAATTTTTCTGTGTATTTCATAAAAAAGCACTCAGATGGAGTATAGCTAAGCTCCATCGTGCTATTTCTTACTTAAAGTACTCAAATGTCAAAAAGCGTATTAATATACGTTTTTCGCAAACGCAATAAAGCAGCCGCAAGCGGATGCAAGTTCAGTGTTTTGTTTAAAGAAGAAATACAGTGAGCACTTTAGTGGAGTTGAACACTTTAACAACAGTTATTGTTTTCTGACTAATGTTAAAAGACCCATATAAGGTCAAATGGCATTCTAGAAATGATAGCTCAAAATTGTGTCGACACATCGTTGAGCCAACATCATGACGAGTTTATAATTAATCGTAGGCAGCAAACGTTTTAACCCTACCCTGTCCACCAACTGTTTGTATTTCCAGATTGTAAGATTGATATCTGAAAGACCAAGATTTTGGCATATAGTTAAATTTTGATTGCCATATTTTGCAATTGACCTGTCTAAGAGGCATTGCTTTTATCTGCCCCTTTCTACTTAATTTCTAATATTAAATTTTAGGCATAAGCTAGTATAAATTACCAGATGTGCTGCAAACTTTGCAAAGTTTCATGCTGATAAACAACTGATTATAGATTTTACAAGTAAAAGTAAAACTATAAAGCTCCTGTAAAAAATTGATGGTTGTTGAAACAGAAACAGGATGCATTAGTGGCGGAGAATAGGATAAAAACGAAAAATCAAAGGTGGAAAACTAAAACTTTGTTTTCTATGAAAAATTTATAATTATGTGAATAAAACCATAAAAATGCATTCGTTTTTTTTAAATATATTGTAAAATACTTTTTTAAAACTTGACTAAACAATAACAAGAACTAAAGAAATTTTAGCATAATCAAATTGTATAGAAAAAAAAATTAACTGGTGCTTGATGGTGCTTGTGCAAAAACATTTATAAGATTTATCGTTTTAACCTTTTACCTACAAACAAATAATTAAACTTATCATAATTCAATTCAGCTTCAGCAATGCAATTGAGGTTTTTCACTGTAACTTCTGGTTTCTTCTTCAAAAATTTTTATCTCCAAAGGCATTTTTATACTTTTAAAATAAAACGTAAGTTGCTGTCTACTTTCACTTTAAAATCAAATAATAATTTTTTGTACGAGACTTACAAATCTGCATTCAAACGTTTTTGACAGGCTGATTTGACTGCTTATTTAAAGCTAAAAGTGAGTAGGGGGAGTCCACCCACATTCAGTTGGGAGGTCTCAACTGCAAAAACCGTGACCCAAGAAACTCTCAACAAAGATGCTGGCTTCGATTGCTAGTTTGCTGGTGTACTCTTAACTGTACTACACATCAAAACAGAGCGACATCCCTGAAATGCTGTTGAAGTTTAATAATATTAAACTTAAGTATAAAGCTTTCATTAATTAACAAAACACAGCAGAGAATCAAGTGTAAAAATGAATACCTTCAAAAGCATAAAAATAAAAAGACAAGAGTTTTTCATCTTTAAATTAAGTTTTCTAGCTGAAATTGCGATATTTCCATAATGATAAAATTAAAGAATTAAGATGGTAAATAAGTGCCATTATTAATTCAAAGTACAGAGAAAATAATAAAATTTCAAATTACATTCCATGCATGCAGTAGCTAAAAAATCTGGCAACTACTTTATTGCAAGAAAATTTAGCAGCATGGAAATTTCACGGTTGAGGTAGAAAAACCGCAAAACTAAAATGCCGCGAAAAATGGATTTGAAGGTTAACCGCAAAATCAAAATGCCCCGAAAAATTATTTTTAGAGAAATTGCGAAATTTAAATGCATAAAAAAATCCTGTTTTTTGGCGAATATATACATGGAAATGAAATTTCTTCTCTAGTATCATAAAACGTTCTATTTTCAACTACTATCGTTAAAATATAGGGCATATTTACTAATATACTGTATATATTTAAACTGGAATTTAAGATGCCACAAAATCTTTCTTTTCATCGAACTACGAAATTAAAATGCCGCGAATTTTATAGTTTTGCTTTAAGCGCAAATTTAAAATGCCACAAAATGCAACTTTGCCAAAAAAACCCCACAAAATTAAATTGGCCACAAAATTTTCATGCAATAAAGTAGTTTGTAGCGCATCTGACATTGCGATAGCTAAAAAAATGATAATAGTATTATGCATAAGACATAGAAGGTAAAAATGGATGATCAAAGGTTTATCAAAGACCGCAACAGTAATAGAACTTGACATGAAATTTTTAACAGAAAGATATATGTTACAACTTAAAGTAACATTGTCATGTAAAAACTTTCAAGGTCACATTGATTTTTATAATTTCCTTCAGTCCAGATTCTGGTAATCTATTTCTTGCAATAAACATCATAAAAGTTTTACTGAAAAATAAGTATATTCTCTTGCTGTTACGGTAGTCCTTCAACAATCAGCAACGCAGATATGAAACACAATGACTATATCCAGATTTTCTGTTTCAGTATGGTCAATCGGGAGCGATTCAGCAGCTTATAGATATAAGTTCAATGTGCAATGAAATACATTTTTATGTTCTTGGGAAATGAAATAAATATTTTCGAAAATAAGCCATACAGCTGTCTGTAGGATGCTTAACTTTATGACCAACCACGGATCTTGTTGTCCAGCTTGATGTAATATTACGAACTACACAGAAACTGTATTTTTTCAAAATACATTACATCTGTTACTTAGCTGCTGCTAAATACAGTAAATAGCACATTTCTCAACCCAGAAAAAGAAGTCACAACATTTTTTTATCTTGTAGTTACTCCATCATGCCATGAAACGATAAACAATTTGGCTAAAGCGAGAAGCTGTAAGCTGTAAGGTCTTTTAGACTGTCAGGCAAGATGCAAGCTTTCCAGAATTCTGAATACAATGCCGCTATTTTCTTCCCTCACATAGAAAAACAATAACTAATATTACTGCTGTCAGTTTCGTTTTAATAAACTGTTTAAACTTTAAAGTATTTTACTGAATATCTTCATAGAGTTTGATAGTTCAAGCATGAAGTGGAGGTCTTTTTTAGGTCTATACCGCTAGCTAGTTACTTGGTAAAAGATGCTGCAGTTTGCTTCTGCTTCGTAGTTCATTATCTTTTCTCGACATTAAGTTCTTTGGCATGATAAGCTAGATACTAAGATTCATGCTTTCTTGGTTGACCTCAGGCCCGTAGCTGAACTAAAAGACTTAGAGGGGCTATTAGCGTCTAAATATTTTACCAGGGGGGCTAAGTAACAAA
>JANSTP010047344.1:0-14473 GCA_025330745.1 Cladonema radiatum
CTTTCCCGTACACGTCCGTATACGAAAAGTATAACGGAATCCCGTCCATCCCGTATTCGCATTAGAATTGCGCAGTGTTTTAAAGCTGCTTTTCCATGTTTAAACTTGCTTCACTTATGTTAGAAGCCGTTTAAGCACTTCTACACACTCTGAGAACATGTTTAAAGGCTTTAAAATACGTCTAAGTAAGCAAGAAACACGTTTAAAGCTGCTTCATTGAGTCTAGCAGTTTCGCGAACATGTTTAGGGTTGTTTTATCGCAATTAAAACTGCTTCACATATGTTAGAAGCTGTTTAAACAGTCCTACACACTCCGAAGACATGTTTTAAAGGCTTCTAATTTCGTCTAAATAAGCCAATAACACAATTAAAGGAGTTTCATTGAGTCTAGCAGTGTTGTGACCAGATTTAAGGGTGTTTTACAACGTTTTAACTTGCTTCACATATGTTAGAAGCCGTTTAAACAGTTCTACACATTCTGAAAACATGCTTAAATGCTTTAAAATACGTTTAAATGAGCCAAAAACACGTTTACGGCCGTTTCATTGTGTCTAACAGTGTCGCGAATATTTTTAAGGCTGTTTTACCGCGTTTAAAAGTGCTTCACATATGTTAAAAGCTGTTTAAACAGTTCTACACACTATGAAAACATGTTTAAAGCCTTTAAAATACGTTTAAGTAAGCCAAAAACACGTTTAAAGACGTTTCATTGAGTCTAACAGTGTTACAAAGAGCTTGAAGGCTCATTTACCGCGTTTAAACTTGCTTGACATACGTTAGAAGCCGTTTAAGCAGTTCTACATACTCTGAAAACATGCTTAAAGTCTTTAAAATGCTGCTATTCAAATCAAAAAAACGTTTAAAGCTGCTTCATTGAGTCTAACAGTGTCGCAAACATTTTTAAGGCTGTTTTACCTCGTTTAAACTTGCTTCACATATGTTACAAGATGTTTAAATAGTTCTACACACTCTGAAAACATGTTTAAAGGCTTTAAAGTATGTGTAAGTAAGCCAAAAACATGTATAAACCCGCTTCATTGAGTCAAACAGAGTTGCGAACAGTTTTAAGGTTGTTTTACCGCATTTTAACTTGCTTCACATATGTTAGAAGATGTTTAAACAGTTCTACACACTCTGAAAACATGCTTAAAAGCTTTAAAACATGTCTAAAAAAGCTAGAAGCACGATTTAACCCGCTTCCTTGAGTCTAACAGTGTCGCGAACAGTTTTCAGACTGTTTTATGGAGTTTAAACTTGCTTAACATATGTAAAAAGCTGTTTAAACAGTTCTACACACTCAGAAAACATATTTAAATGCTTCAAACTTCGGCCATTTAAGGCAAAAACACGTTTAAAGCTGCTTCATTGAGTCTAACAGTGTCGCTCACACTTTTAAGGCTGTTTTACCGCCATTAAACTTGCTTCACATATGTTAGAAGCTGTTTAAACAGTTCTCCACACTCTTAAAACATGTTTAAAGGCTTTAAAAGACGTCCAAATAATCTAAAAACACGTTTAAAGCTGTTTCATTGAGTCTAACAGTGTCGCGAACAGTTTTAAGGCTTTTTTAGCGAGTTTGAATTTGCTTCACATATGTTAGAAATTGTTTAAACAGTTGTACACACTCTGAAGACATGTTTTAAAAGCTTTTAAATACGTCTAAATAAGCCAAAAACACAATTAAAGCAGTTTCATTGACTCTAGCAGTGTCGTGAACAGTTTTAAGGCTGTTTTAGCGCGTTTAAAATTACTTCACATATGTTAGAAGCTGTTTAAACAGTTCCACACACTGTAAAAACATGTTTAAAGCCTTTAAAATACGTTTAAATCTGCTAAAAACACGTTTACATCTGTTTCATTGAGTCTAACAGTGTCACGAACAGTTTGAAGGCTCTTTTACCGCGTTTAAACTTGCTTCATATATGTTACAAGCTGTTTAAACAGTTCTACACACTCTGAAAACATGTTTAAAGTCTTTAAAATGCGGCTATTGAAGCCAAAAACACGTTTAAAGCTGCTTCATTGAGTCCAACAGTGTCGCAAACAGGTTTAAGGCTGTTTTACTGCGTTTAAAATTGCTTCCCATATGTTAGAAGCTGTTTAAACAATTCTACACACTCTGAAAACATGCTTAAAGGCTTTAAAGTACGTCTAAAAAAGCTAGAAGCACGATTTGAGCCTATTCATTGAGTATAACAGTGTCGTGAACAGTTTTAAGGCTGTTTTATCGCCGTTAAAGTTGCTTCACATATGTTAGAAGCGTTTTAAACAGTTCTACACACTCTGAAAACATGTTTAAAGGCTTTAAAGTACGTCTAAAAAACTAGAAGCACGATTTGAGCCGATTCATTGAGTCTAACAGTGTCTCGAACAATTTTAAGGCTGTTTTCCCGCGTTTAAAATTGCTTCACATATGTTAAAAGCTGTTTAAACAGTTCTACACACTCTGAAGACATGTTTTAAAGGCTTTTGAATACGTCTAAACAAGCAAAAAACACAATTAAAGCAGTTTCATTGTGTCTAAGAATATCGCTCACACTTTTAAGTCTATTTTACCGCGGTTAATCTAGCTTCACATATGTTAGAAGCTGTATAACCAGTTCTACACACTCTGAAAACATGTTTAAAAGCTTTAAAATACGTCTAAATTAGCTAAAAACACACTTAAAGCAGTTTTATTGAGTCTAGCAGTGTCGTGAACAGTTTTAAGGCTGTTTTGCCGGAATTAAACTTGCTTCACATATGTTAGAAGTCGTTTAAACAGTTCTACACACTCTGAAAACATGTTTAAAGGCTTTAAAATACGTCTAAATAAGCTAAAAACAAGTTTAAAGCCGTTTCATTGAGTCTAACAGTGTCGCGAACAGTTTTAAGGCTGTTTTAGAGGGCTTAAACTTACTTCACATATGCTAGAAGCTGTTTAACCAGTTCTACACACCCTGAAAACATGTTAAAAAGCTTTAAAATACGTCTAAAAAAGCTAGAAGCACGATTTAAGCCGTTTCATTGAGTCTAACAGTGTCACAAACAGTTTGAAGGCTCTTTTACCGCGTTTCAACTTGCTTAACATACGTTAGAAGCCGTTTATTCAGTTCTACACACTCTGAAAACATGTTTAAAGTCTTTATAATGCAGCTATTGAAGCCAAAATTACGTTTAAAGCTGCTTCATTGAGTCCAACAGTGTCGCAAACAAGTTTAAGGCTGTTTTACTGCGTTTAAAATTGTTTCACATATGTTAGAAGTTGTTTAAACAGTTATACACACTGTAAATACATGTGTAAATCCTTTAAAATACGTTTAAATATGCCAAAAACAGGTTTACAGTTGTTTCATTGAGTCTAACAGTGTCGCGGACAGTTTTAAAGCTGTTTTTAGCGGGTTAAAATTTGCTTCCCATATGTTAGAAGCTGTATAACCAGTTCTACACACTCTGAAAACATGTTTAAAGGCTTTAAAATACGTCTAAATAAGCCATAACACCTTTAAAGCCGTTTCATTGAGTCTAGCAGTGTCGCAAACAGTTTTAAGGCTGTTTTGCCGCAATTAGAATTGCTTCACATATGTTAGAAGTCGTTTAAACAGTTTTACACACTCTGAAGACATGTTTAAAGGCTTTCAAATACGTCTAAATAAGCTAAAAGCACGTTTAAAGCCGTTTCATTGAGTCTAACAGTATCGCGAACAGTTTTAGGGCTGTTTTTAGCATGTTTAAATTTGCTTCCCATATGTTAGATGCTGTTTAAACAGTTCTACACACTCTGCAGACATGTTTTAAAGGCTTTTAAATACGTCTAAATATGCCAAAATCACAATTAAAGCAGCTTCATTGACTCTAGCAGTGTGGTGAACAGTTTTAAAGCTGTTTTACCGCGTTTAAATTTGCTTCATATATGTTAGAAGCTGTTTAAACAGTTCTACACACTCTGAAAGCATGTTTAAAGGCTTTAAAGTACGTCTTAAAAAGCTAGAAGCACGATTTAAGCCGTTTCATTGAGTCCAACAGTGTCGTGAACAGTTTTAAGGTTGTTTTATCGCATTTTAACTTGTTTCACATATGTTAGAAGCTGTTTAAACAGTTGTACACACTGTGAAAACATGTTTAAAGGCTTTAAAATACGTCTAAAAAAGCTAGAAGCACGGTTTAAGCCGTTTCATTGAGTCTAACAGTGTCGCGAACAGTTTTAAAGCGCCAATGTCAAGAGAGCTCAAATAGTTAATAAAACGTAACGTTATATTAACTTTTTAGAAGAAAATTCATTCAGTGGTAACTCATTTGCGGCACTTTTGACATTGCCGTTTTAAGGCTGTTTTACTTCGTTAAACCTTGCTGCAGATATGTTAGAAGTTGTTTAACCTATTCTACACATTCTGAAAACATGTTTAAAGGCTTTAAAATGCGTCTAAATAAAACAAAAGCACATTTAAAGCTGTTTCATTGGTTCTAGCAGTGTCGCGAACTGTTTTAAGGCTGTCTTACCACAATTAAACTTGCTTCACATATGTTAGAAGCCGTTTAATAAGTTCTACACACTTTGAAAACATGTTTAAAGGCTTTAAATTACGTCTAAATAAGCCAAAAACACGTTTAAGGATGCTTCATTGAGTCCAATAGTGTCGCAAACAGATTTAAGGCTGTTTTACCGCGTTTATAATTGCTTCACATATGTTAAAATCTGTTTAAACAGTTCTACACACTCTGCAGACATGTTCTAAAGGCTTTTAAGTACGTCTAAATAAGCTAAAAACATAATTTAAGCAGTTTCATTGACTCTAGCAGTGTGGTGAACAGTATTAAGGCTGTTTTAGCGCGTTTGAATTTGCTTCACATATGTTAGAAGCTGTTTAAACAGTTCTACACTCTCTGAAAACATGTTTAAAGGCTTTAAAGTACGTCTTAAAACGCTAAAAGCACGATTTAAGCCGATTCATTGAGTCTAACAGTGTCACAAACAGTTTGAAGGCTCTTTTACCACGTTTAAACTTGCTTCACATACGTTAGAAGCCGTCTAAGCAGTTCTACACACTCTGAAAACATGTTTAAAGGCTTTAAAATACGTCTAACTTAGCGAAAAACACATTTAAAGCATTTTCATTGCGTCTAGCAGTGTCGGGAACAGTTTTAAGGCTGTTTTACAGGGTTTAAACTTGCTTCACATATGTTAGAAGCTGTATAACCAGTTCTACACACTCTGAAAACATCTTTAAAGGCATTAAAATACGTCTAAATTAGCGAAAAACACATTTAAAGCAGTTTTCTTGAGTCTAGCAGTGTCGCTAACAGTTTTAAGGCTGTTTTACAGGGTTTTAACTTACTTCACATATGTTAGAGAAGCTGTTTGACCAGTTCTACACAATCTGAAAACATGTTTAAAGGCCTTCAAATACGTTTCAATAAGCCGAAAACACGTTTAAAGCCGTTTCATTGAGTCTAACAGTGTGGTGAACAGTTTTAAGGCTGTTTTACTGCGTTTAAATTTGCTTCACATATGTTAGAAGCAGTTTAAGCAGTTCTACACACTGTGAAAACATGTTTAAAACCTTTAAAATACGTTTAAATAAGCCAGAAACACGTTTAAAGCCGCTTCATGGAGTCTAACAGTGTCACGAAAAGATGTAAGGCTGTTTTACCGCGTTTAAACATGCTTAACATATGTTAGAAGCTCTTTAACCAGTTCTACACACTCTGAAAACATGTTTAAAGCCTTTGAAATACGTCTGAATAAGCAAGAAGAACGTTTAAAACCGCTTCATTGACTCTAGCAGTGTCGTGAACAGGTTTAAGGCTGATTTACTGCGTTTAAAATTGCTTCCCATATGTTAGAAGCTGTTTAAACAATTCTACACACTCTGAAAACATGCTTAAAGGCTTTAAAGTACGTCTAAAAAGCTAGAAGCACGATTTGAGCCGATTCATTGAGTCTAACAGTGTCTCGAACAATTTTAAGGCTGTTTTCCCGCGTTTAAAATTGCTTCACATATGTTAAAAGCTGTTTAAACAGTTATACACACTCTGAAGACATGTTTTAAAGGCTTTTAAGTACGTCTAAATAAGCCGAAAACATAATTAAAGCAGTTTTATTGTCTCTAGCATTGTGGTGAACAGTATTAAAGCTGTTTTACCGCAATTAAACTTGCTTCACATATGTTAGAAGCAGTTTAAACAGTTCTACACACTCTGAAGACATGTTTTAAAGGCTTTTAAGTACGTCTATGTAAGCCTAAAACATAATTAAAGCACTTTCATTGACTCTAGCAGTGTGGTGAACAGTATTAAGGCTGTTTTGCCGCGTTTAAACTTGCTTCACATATGTTAGAAGCTGTTTAAACAGTTCTACACACTCTGAAAACATGTTTAAAGGCTTTAAAGTATGTGTAGTGAATTCAAAAACACGTTTAAAGCCGTTTAATAGTGTCTAACAGAGTCGCGAACAGTTTTAAGGCTGTTTTACTACAATTTAACTTGCTTCACATATGTTAGAAGCTGTTTAAACAGCTTTACACACTCTGAAAACATGTTTAAAGGCTTTAAAATACGTCTAAATAAGCCAACAACACAATTAAAGCAGTTTCATTGACTCTAGCATTGTGGTGAAAAGTTTTAAGGCTGTTTTAATTCGTCTGAAATTGCTCCACATTAGTTAGAAGCTGTTTAAACAGTTCTACCCACTGTAAAAACATGTGTAAATCCTTTAAAAGACGTTTAAATATGCGAAAAACACGTTTACAGTTGTTTCATTGAGTCTAGCAGTGTCGCGAACAGTTCTAAGGCTGTTTTACCGCAACTAAACTTGTTTCAGATATGTTAAAAGCTGTTTAAACAGTTCTACACACTCTGAAAACATGTTTAAAGGCTTCAAAATACGTCTATTTAAGCCAAAAACACGTTTAAAGCCGCTTCATTGAGTCTAATAATGTCGCAAACAGTTTTAAGGCTGTTTTATCGCACTTTAACTTGTTTCACATATGTTAGAAGCTGTTTAAACAGTTGTACACACTCTTAAGACATTATTAAGGCTTTAAAATACGTCTATATGACTCAGAAACAAGTTTAAAGCCGCTTCATTGATTCCAACAGTGTTGCGAATTGATTTAAGGCTACTTCACCGCTTTTAAACTTGCTTCACATATATCAGAAGCTGTTTAAACAGTTCTACACACTCTAAAGACATGTTTTAAAGGCTGTTAAATAAGTCTAAATAAGCCAAAAACACAATTAAGGCAGTTTCATTGACTCTAGCAGTATGATGAACAGCTTTAAGGCTGTTTTACCGCGTTTAAACTTGCTTCACATATGTTAGAAGCAGTTTAAATAGTTCCACACACTGTAAAAACATGTTTAAAGCCTTAAAAATACGACTAAAAGAGCTAGAAGGACGATTTAAGCCGTTTCATTGAGTCTAGCAGTGTTGGAAACAGTTTTAAAGCTGTTTTATGGCGTTTAAACTTGCTTCACATATGTTATAAGCTGTTTAACCAGTTCTACACACTCTGAAAACATGTTTAACGGCTTTAAAATGCGTCTAAATAAACCAAAAACACACTGAAAGCAGTTTCATTGAGTCTAGCAGTTTCGCGAACAGTTTTAAGGCTGTTTTACATCAATTAAACTTGCTTCACATATGTTAGAAGCTGCTTAAACAGTTCTACACAATCTGAAAACATGTTTAAAGTTTAAACGGTGGCTATTTAAATCAAAAACACGTTTAAAGCTGCCCCATTGAGTCTAAAAGTGTCGCGAACAGTTTTAAGGCTGTTTTACCGAATTTAAACTTGCTTCACATATGTTAGAAGCTGCTTAAACAGTTCTACACACTCTGAAGACATGTTTTAAAGTCTTTTCAATACGTCTAAGTAAGCCAAAAACACCATTTAAGCAGTTTCATTGACTCTAGCATTTTGGTGCACAGTTTTAAGGCTGTTTTACCGCGTTTAAACTTGCTTCACATATGTTAGAAGCCGTTTAATAAGTTCTACACACTCTGAAAACATGTTTAAAGACTTTAAAATGTGCCCATTTAAATCAAAAACATGTTTAAAGCTGCTTCATTGAGTCTAACAGTGTCTCGAACAGCTTTGAGGCTGTTTTACCGCGTTTAAACTTGCTTCACATATGTTAGAAGCAGTTTAAATAGTTCCACACACTGTAAAAACATGTTTAAAGCCTTAAAAATACGACTAAAAGAGCTAGAAGGACGATTTAAGCCGTTTCATTGAGTCTAGCAGTGTTGGAAACAGTTTTAAAGCTGTTTTATGGCGTTTAAACTTGCTTCACATATGTTATAAGCTGTTTAACCAGTTCTACACACTCTGAAAACATGTTTAACGGCTTTAAAATGCGTCTAAATAAACCAAAAACACACTGAAAGCAGTTTCATTGAGTCTAGCAGTTTCGCGAACAGTTTTAAGGCTGTTTTACATCAATTAAACTTGCTTCACATATGTTAGAAGCTGCTTAAACAGTTCTACACAATCTGAAAACATGTTTAAAGTTTAAACGGTGGCTATTTAAATCAAAAACACGTTTAAAGCTGCCCCATTGAGTCTAAAAGTGTCGCGAACAGTTTTAAGGCTGTTTTACCGAATTTAAACTTGCTTCACATATGTTAGAAGCTGCTTAAACAGTTCTACACACTCTGAAGACATGTTTTAAAGTCTTTTCAATACGTCTAAGTAAGCCAAAAACACCATTTAAGCAGTTTCATTGACTCTAGCATTTTGGTGCACAGTTTTAAGGCTGTTTTACCGCGTTTAAACTTGCTTCACATATGTTAGAAGCCGTTTAATAAGTTCTACACACTCTGAAAACATGTTTAAAGACTTTAAAATGTGGCCATTTAAATCAAAAACATGTTTAAAGCTGCTTCATTGAGTCTAACAGTGTCTCGAACAGCTTTGAGGCTGCTTTACCGAGTTTAAACTTGCTTCACATATGTTAGAAGCTGTTTAAACAGTTCTACACACTCTGAAAACATGTTTTAAAGTCTTTTAAAGACGTCTAAATAAGCCAAAAACACATTTAAAGCAGTTTCATTGAGTCTAGCAGTGTCGCAAACCGTTTTAAGGCTGTTTTAAGGCAATTAAACTTGCTTCACATATGTTAGAAGCCGTTTAATAAGTTCTACAAACTCTGAAAAGATGTTTAAAGGCTTTAAATTACGTCTAAATAAGCCAAAAACACGTTTAAAGGTGCTTCATTGAGTCCAATAGTGTCGCAAACAGGTTTAAGGCTGTTTTACTGCGTTTAATACTGCTTCACATATGTTAGAAGCTGTTTAAACAGTTCTACACACTCTGAAGACATGTTTTAAAGGCTTCTAAGTACGTCTAAATAAGCCGAAAACATAATTAAAGCAGTTTCATTGACTCTAGCAGTGTGGTGAAAAATATTAAGGCTGTTTTACCGCGTTTAAACTTGCTCGACATATCTTAGAAGCTGTTTAAACAGTTCTACACACTCTGAAAACAGGCTTAAAGGCTTTAAAGTATGTGTAATTAAGTCAAAAACACGTTTAAAGCCGTTTCATTGTGTCTAACAGAGTGGCGAACAGTTTTAAGGCTGTTTTACTGCAATTATACTTGTTTCAGATATGTTAGAAGCTGTTTAAACAGTTCTACACACTCTGAAATCATTATTAAGGCGTTAAAATACGTCTAAAGAATCCAGAAACACGTTTAAAGCCGCTTCATTGAGTCCAACAGTGTTGGGAATAGATTTAAGGCTACTTTACCGCGTTTAAACTTGCTTCACATATGTCAGAAGCCGTTTAAAAAGTTCTACACACTCTGAAGACATGTCTTAAAGGCTTTTAAATACAGCTAAATAAGCCAAAAACACAATTAAAGCAGTTTAATTCACAATTCACATATGTTAGAAGCCGTTTAATAAGTTCTACACATTCTGAAAATATGTTTAGAAGCTTTAAAATGTGGCTATTTAAATCAAAAACACGTTTAAAGGTGCTTCATTGAGTCTAACAATGTCGCGAACAGGTTTAAGGCTGCTTTACCGAGTTTAAACTTGCTTCACATATGGTAGAAGCTGTTTAAACAGTTCTACACACTCTGAAGACATGTTCAAAGCCTTGAAAATACGTCTAAAAGAGCTAGAAGCACGATTTAAGCCGTTTCATTGAGTCTAGCAGTGTTGCAAAAAGTTTTAAAGCTGTTTTACCTCAATAAAACTTGTATCACATATGTTAGAAGCCGTTTAATAAGTTCTACACACTCTGAAAACATTAAAAGTACGTTTAAACATTTAAAGTACGTCTAATTACGTCTAAATAAGCCAAAAACACGTTTAAAGCTGCTTCATTGAGTCGAATAGTGTCGCAAACAGGTTTAAGGCTGTTTTACAGCAATTAAACTTGCTTCACAAAAGTTAGAAGCTGTTTAAACGGTTCTACACACTCTGAAGACATGTTTTAAAGTCTTTTAAATACGTCTAAATAAGCCAAAAATACCTTTTAAGCAGTTTCATTGACTCTAGAAGTGTCGTGAAAAGTTTTAAGGCTGTTTTACCGCGTTTAAACTTGTTTCACCTATGTTAGAAGCCGTTTAATATGTTCTACACATTCTCAAAACATGTTTAAAGGCTTTAGAATGTGGCTGTTTAAATCAAAAACACGTTTAAAGCTGCTTCATTGAGTCTAACAGTGTCGCAAACAGTTTTAAGGCTGCTTTACCGAGTTTAAACTTGCTTCACATGTGGTAGAAGCTGTTTAAACAGTTCTACACACTCTGAAGGCATGTTTTAAAGACTTTTAAATACGTCGAAATAAGCCAAAACACATTTAAAGCAGTTTCATTTAGTCTAGCAGTGTATCGAACCGTTTCAAGGCTGTTTTACCGCAATTAAACATGCTTCACATTTGTTAGAAGCCGTTTAATAAGTTCTACACACTCTGAAAACATGTTTAAATGATTTAAAGTACGTCTAAATAAGCCAAAAACACGTTTAAAGGTGCTTTATTGAGTCGAATAGTGTCGCAAACAGGTTTTAGGCTGTTTTACTGTGTTTAAAATTGCTTCATATATGTTAGAAGCTGTTTAAACAGTTCTACACACTCTGAAGACATGTTTTAAAGGCTTCTAAGTACGTCTAAATAAGCCGAAAACATAATTAAAGCAGTTTCATTGACTCTAGCAGTGTGGTGAAAAATATTAAGGCTGTTTTACCGCGTTTAAACTTGCTCGACATATCTTAGAAGCTGTTTAAACAGTTCTACACACTCTGAAAACAGGCTTAAAGGCTTTAAAGTATGTGTAATTAAGTCAAAAACACGTTTAAAGCCGTTTCATTGTGTCTAACAGAGTGGCGAACAGTTTTAAGGCTGTTTTACTGCAATTATACTTGTTTCAGATATGTTAGAAGCTGTTTAAACAGTTCTACACACTCTGAAATCATTATTAAGGCGTTAAAATACGTCTAAAGAATCCAGAAACACGTTTAAAGCCGCTTCATTGAGTCCAACAGTGTTGGGAATAGATTTAAGGCTACTTTACCGCGTTTAAACTTGCTTCACATATGTCAGAAGCCGTTTAAAAAGTTCTACACACTCTGAAGACATGTCTTAAAGGCTTTTAAATACAGCTAAATAAGCCAAAAACACAATTAAAGCAGTTTAATTCACAATTCACATATGTTAGAAGCCGTTTAATAAGTTCTACACATTCTGAAAATATGTTTAGAAGCTTTAAAATGTGGCTATTTAAATCAAAAACACGTTTAAAGGTGCTTCATTGAGTCTAACAATGTCGCGAACAGGTTTAAGGCTGCTTTACCGAGTTTAAACTTGCTTCACATATGGTAGAAGCTGTTTAAACAGTTCTACACACTCTGAAGACATGTTCAAAGCCTTGAAAATACGTCTAAAAGAGCTAGAAGCACGATTTAAGCCGTTTCATTGAGTCTAGCAGTGTTGCAAAAAGTTTTAAAGCTGTTTTACCTCAATAAAACTTGTATCACATATGTTAGAAGCCGTTTAATAAGTTCTACACACTCTGAAAACATTAAAAGTACGTTTAAACATTTAAAGTACGTCTAATTACGTCTAAATAAGCCAAAAACACGTTTAAAGCTGCTTCATTGAGTCGAATAGTGTCGCAAACAGGTTTAAGGCTGTTTTACAGCAATTAAACTTGCTTCACAAAAGTTAGAAGCTGTTTAAACGGTTCTACACACTCTGAAGACATGTTTTAAAGTCTTTTAAATACGTCTAAATAAGCCAAAAATACCTTTTAAGCAGTTTCATTGACTCTAGAAGTGTCGTGAAAAGTTTTAAGGCTGTTTTACCGCGTTTAAACTTGTTTCACCTATGTTAGAAGCCGTTTAATATGTTCTACACATTCTCAAAACATGTTTAAAGGCTTTAGAATGTGGCTGTTTAAATCAAAAACACGTTTAAAGCTGCTTCATTGAGTCTAACAGTGTCGCAAACAGTTTTAAGGCTGCTTTACCGAGTTTAAACTTGCTTCACATGTGGTAGAAGCTGTTTAAACAGTTCTACACACTCTGAAGGCATGTTTTAAAGACTTTTAAATACGTCGAAATAAGCCAAAACACATTTAAAGCAGTTTCATTTAGTCTAGCAGTGTATCGAACCGTTTCAAGGCTGTTTTACCGCAATTAAACATGCTTCACATTTGTTAGAAGCCGTTTAATAAGTTCTACACACTCTGAAAACATGTTTAAATGATTTAAAGTACGTCTAAATAAGCCAAAAACACGTTTAAAGGTGCTTTATTGAGTCGAATAGTGTCGCAAACAGGTTTTAGGCTGTTTTACTGTGTTTAAAATTGCTTCATATATGTTAGAAGCTGTTTAAACAGTTCTACAAACTCTGAAGACATGTTTTAAAGGCTTTTAAGTACGTCTAAATAAGCCAAAAACATAATTAAAGTAGTTTCATTGACTCTAGCAGTGTGGTGAACAGTATTAAGACTGTTTTACAGCGTTTAAACTTGCTGGACATATGTTAGAAGCTGTTTAAACAGATCTACACACTCTGAAAACAGGGTTGAAGGCTTTAAAGTATGTGTAAATAAGTCAAAAACACGTTTAAAGCCATTTCATTGTGTCTAACAGAGTGGCGAACAGTTTTAAGGCTGTTTTACTGCAATTAAACTTGCTTCACATATGTTAGAACCTGTTTAAACAGTTCTACACACTGTAAAAACTTGTTTAAAGCCTTTAAAATTCGTTTAAATCAGCTAAAAACACGTTTACAGCTGTTTCATTGAGTCTAACAGTGTCACAAACAGTTTGAAAGCTGTTTTTCTGCGTTTTAAATTGCTTCACATATTTTAAAAGCTGTTTAGACAGTTCTACACACTGTGAAAACATGTTTTAAAAGCTTTTAAAAACGTCTAAAAGAGCCGAAAGCACAATTAAAGCAGTTTCATTGACTCTAGCAGTGTCGCGAACAGTCTTAAGGCTGTTTTACCGCAATTAAACTTGCTCCACATATGTTAGCAGTTGTTTAAACAGTTCTACACACTCTGAAAACATGCTTAAAGGCTTTAAAGTACGTCTAAAAAAGTTAAAAGCACGTTTTTAGCACTTTCATTGAGTATAACAATGTCGCGAACAGTTTTAAGGCTGTTTTATCGCATTTTAACTTGTTTCACATACGTTAGAAGCTGTTTAAACAGTTGTACACACTCTGAAGACATTATTGAGGCTTTAGAATACCTCTAAATAAGCCAGAAACACGTTTAAAGCCGCTTCATTGAGTCTAACAGTGTCGCGAACAAATTTAAGGCTATTTTACCGCGTTTAAACTTGCTTCACATATGTTAGAAGCTGTTTAAACAGTTCTACACACTCCGAAAACATGTTTAATTTCTTTAAACTGCGGCTATTTAAGCCAAAAGCAAGTATAAAGCTACTTCATTGAGTCTAACTGTATCTCGAAAAGTTTTAAGGCTGGTTTACAGCGTTTACAATTGCTTCACATATGTTAGAAGCAGTTTAAGCAGTTCTACACACTGTGAAAACATGTTTAAAACCATGAAAATACGTTTTAATAAGCCGAAAAAACGTTTAAAGCCGCTTCATGGAGTCTAACAGTGTCACGAACAGATTTAAGGCTGTTTTACAGCAATTAAATTTTCTTCACATATGTTAGAAGCTCTTTAAACAGTTTTACACACTCTGAAAACATGTTTAAAGGCTTTAAAATAGGTCTAAATAAAACAAAAACACAATAAAAGCGGTTTCATTGAGTCTAGCAGTGTCGTGAACAATTTTTACGCTGTTTTAACGCATTTAAATTGACATATGTTAGAAGCTGTTTAAACAGTTCTATACTTTCTCAAACCATATTTAACCCTATTCCACATGGGGGGGGGGTAAATTTTACCCCCCCAACATACTTTTTTTAATAGATTCCGTTTTAGTTAATATTTTTGCATGAAATTTTGACTGAGTGTACAAAATTTAATTGTGATCATTTTCCAATAAAAAAATTTTT
>JANSTP010047455.1:0-14472 GCA_025330745.1 Cladonema radiatum
CCCATAAGTTGACACTTAGTCATTTTCGTGAAAAATTCTCGGTCAGAGCTCTCATAGAAATTAGAATGGGCAGGCCGGTTTTGGGGGTTTCCGCGTTATAGGGACTCCGCTTTCATCATCAGCCAATGATTACCGAAAATAACATCTAAGTTGAATGTTGATATTTGGAGTTCCTTTTTGCAGGACAGAAGTGTTATTAAAAAGAAGAGAGCTAAAAATCATTTAATCTTCCAACAAAAGTGGGCGATGATAATTGGTGTAAGTTTACATAGGATTGGAGTGCGAACAATAAGAAGAGAGCCAATGATCACTTAAACTTACAGCTAAAGTGAGAGTTGATAATTGGTGTAAAATAACATAATATTGCAGAGCAAACAAGAAGAAGGTAGCCAATGATCACCGAAACTCACATCTAAAGTGAGTGTTGATAATTGGTGAAAAATAACATAATATTGAAGCGCAAGCAAAAAGAAGGTAGTCAATGATCACCAAAAATATACATCTAAAGTCAGTGTTGATATTTGGTGTTCGTATTTGTTGGACAGAAGTGTAATTAAAAGCAAGAGAGCTAAATATCACCTAAACTTACACCAAAAGTGAGCGTTGATAATTTGTGTAAGTTTACGTACGATTGGAGTGCAATAAAAAATAAGAGACGAAATGGTCACCAAAACTTCACCTAAAGTGAGTGTTGATAATTGGTGTAAAATAACATAATGTTGTAGAGAAAACAAAAAGAAGGTAGCCAAGGATCACAGAAACTTACATCTAAAGTGAGTGTTGATATTTGGTGTTCGTTTTTGTAGGACAGAAGTGCAATTAAAAAAAAGAGAGCTAAATATCATCGAATCTTACACCAACATTGAACGTTGAAAATTAGTGTAAATTTACGTAGGATTGGAGTGCAAAAAAAAAAAAAAAAAAAAAGAGAGTATATGATCAACGAAACTTACACCTAAAGTGAGTGTCGATAATTGGTGTAAAATAACATAGCATTCAGCGCAAAGAAAAAGAAGGTTGACAGTGATCACCGAAACTTACTCCTAAATTAAGTGTTGATATTTAGAGTTCGCTTTTGTAGGACAGCAGTCTAATTAAAAAGAACAGACCTAAATATTACCCAAACTTACACCAAATCAGAGCGTTGATAATTGGTGTAAGTTTACGTACGATTGGAGTGCAAACAAGAAGAATTGAGACAATGATCACTTAAACTTGCAGCTAAAGAGAGTGTTGATAATTGGCGTAAAATAACATAATATTCCAGAGCAAACAAAAAGAAGGTAGCAATAGATAACCGAAACTCGCATCTAAAGTGAGTGTTGATATTTAGTGTTCATTTTTGTAGGACAGAAGTGTAATAATAAAGAAGAGATCTGAATATCACTTAAATTTACACCAAAAGTGATCGATGATAATTGGTATAAGTTTACGTAGGATTGGAGTGCAAACAAAAAGAATTGAACCAAGGATCACCGAAACTCACAGCTAAAGTGAGTGTTGATAATTGGTGTAAAACAACACAATATTGCAGAGGAAACAAAAAGAAGGTACCAATAGATAACCAAAACTCACATCTAAAGTGAGTGTTGATATTTAGCGTTAACTTTTGTAGGACAGAAGTGTTATTAAAAAGAAGAGAGCTAAATATCACCTAAATTTTCACAAAAAGTGAGCGTTGATAATCAGTGTAAGTTCACGTAGGATTTGAGTGCAAGCCGAAAAAATTGAGCCATTGATCACCGAAACTTACTGCTATAGTGAGTGCTTATAATCGGTGTATAATAACATAATATTGCAGAGCAAAAAAAAGAAGGTAGCCATAGACAACTGAAACTCACATCTAAAGTGAGTGTTGATATTTAGTGTTCATTTTTGTAGGACAGAAATGTAATTATAAAGAAGAGTGCTAAATATCACCTGAACTTACACCAAAAGTGAGCGTTGATAATTGGTGTAAGTTTAGGTAGGATTGGAGTGCAAACAAAAGGAATTGAGCCAAGGATCAACGAAACTTACAGCTCAAGTCAGTGTTGATAATTGGTGTAAAATAACATAATATTGCAGAGCAAACAAAAAGAAAGTAGCCATAGATTACCGAAACTCACATCTAAAGTGAGTGCTGATATTTAGTGTTCATTTTTGTTGGACAGAAGTGTAATTATAAAGAAAAGAGCTAAATATCACCTAAACTTACACCTAAAGTCAGCGTTGATAATTGCTGTAAGTTTACGTAGGATTGGAGTGCAAACAAAAATAAGAGAGGCAATGATACACGAAACTTACACATAAAGTGATTGTTGATAATTGGTGTAAAAGAACATAATATTGCAGCGCAAACAAAAAAGTAGGTAGCCAGTGATCACCGAAACTTACATCTAAATTGTGTGTTGATATTTGGTGTTCGTTTTTGCAGGACAGAAGTACAATTAAAAAGAAGAGATCTAAATATCACATAAAATTACACCGAAAATGAGTGTTGATAATTGGTGTAAGTTAACGTAGGATTGGAGTGCAAACAAAGACAGGAGAGCCAATCATCACCGAAATTTAAACATAAAGTGAGTGTTGATAATTGGTGTAAAATTACATAGTATTGCAGTGCTACCAAAAAGAAGGTAGCTAATGATCAACGAAACTTACATCTAAAGTGAGTGTTGATATTTAGTGTTCGTTTTTGTAGGATAGAAGTGTAATTAAAAAAAATAGAGCTAACATCACCTAAACTTACACAAAAAGTGAGCGTTGAAAATTGGTATAAGATAACGTAGGATAAGAGTGCAAACAAAAAGAAGAGAGCCTATGATCAACGAAAAATACACCTAAAGTAAGTGTTGAAAATTGGTGTAAAATAACATAGTATTGCAGCGCAAACAAAAAGAAGGCCACCAAGGATCACTGAAACTCACATCTAAAGTGAGTGTTGATATTTTGTGTTCGATTTTTTAGGTCAGAAGTATAATTAAAAAGAAGGGAGCTAAAGATCACATAAACTTACACCAAAAATGAGCGTTGGTAATTGGTGTAAGTTTACGTAGGATTGGAGTGCAAACAATAAGAATTGAGCCTATGCTCACCGATTTGGTGTTCGTTTTTGTAGGGCATAAGTGCAACTAAAAAGAAGAGAGCGAAATATCACTTAAACTTACACCAAAAGTGAGCGCTTATAATTTGTGTAACTTTACTTATGATTGGAGTGCAAACAATAAGAATTGAGCCAATGCTCACCGAAACTTACACCAAAAGTGAGTGTTGATAATTTGTGTAAAAGAATATAGTATTGCAGCGCAAACAAAAAGAAGGCAGCCAAGGATAACCGAAAGTCACATCTAAAGTGAGTGTTGATATTTCGTGTTCGTTTTTGTAGGACATAAGTGTAATTCAAAGAAAGAGAGGTAAACATCACCTAAAGATACACCAAAAAGGAGCGTTGATAATTGCTGTAAGTTTACATAGGACTGGAGTGGAAACAAAAAAAGGTAGCCAAGGATCACCGAAACTTACATCTAAAGTGAGTGTTGATATTTGGTGTTCCTTTTTGTAGGACAGAAGTGTAATTAAAAAGAACAGAGCTAAATATTACTAAATCTTACACCAAAAGTCAGCGTTGATAATTGGTGTAAGTTTCCGTAGGATTGGAGTGCAAACAAAAAGAAGAGAGACAATGATCACCGACTTGGTGTTCGATTTTGTAGGGCATAAGTGCAACTAAATAGAAGAGAGCCAAATATCACTTAAACTTACACCAAAAGTGAGCGCTTATAATTGGTGTAACTTTACTTATGATTAAAGTGCAAACAAAAAGAATTGAGCCAATGACCACCGAAACTTACACCAAAAGTGAGTGTTGATAATTGGTGTAAAATAACGTAGTGTTGCAGCGCTAACAAAAAGAAGGTAGCTAATGATCACCGAAACTTACATCTAAAGTGAGTGTTGATATTTGGTGTTAGGTTTTGTAGGACAGATTTGTAATTAAAAAGAAGAGAGATGAATATCACCTCAACTTACAGGAAAAGTAAGCGTTGATAATTGGTGTAAGTTTACGTAGGATTGAAGTGCAAACAAAAAGAATTGAGCCAGTGATCACAGAAACTTACACTTGAAGTGAGTGTTGATAATAGGTGCAAAATTACATATTATTACAGAGCAAACAAAAAGAAGACAGCCAAGGACCCCGAAACTCACATCTAAAGTGAGTGTTGATATTTAGTGTTCGTTTTTATAGGACAGAAGTGAAATTAAAAAGAAAACAGCTAACATCACCTAAACTTACACAGAACGTGAGCGTTGATAATTGGTGTAAGATTACGTAGGATAGGAGTGCAAACAAAAAGAAGAGAGCCAATGATCAACGAAACTTACACTTAAAGTGAGTGTTGATAATTGGTGTAAAGTAACATAGTATTGCAGCGCAAACAAAAAGTGGATAGCCTATGATTCCCAAAACTTACATCTAAAGTAATTGATGATATTTGGTGTTCGTTTTTGTAGGACAGAGGTGTTATTAAAAAGAAGAGAGTTAAATATCACCTAAACATAGACCAAAAATGAGCGTTGATAATTTCTGTAAGTTTACGTAGGACTGGAGTGCAAACAAAGAATAAGGTAGCCAATGATCTCCGAAACTTACATCTAAAGGGAATGTTGATAATTGGTTTAAATAACATAGTATTGCAGCCCAATCAAAAAGAAGGTAGCCAATGATCACTGAAACTTATATCTAAAGGGAGTGTTGATTTTTGGTGTTCGTTTTTTTAGGACAGAGGTGTAATTAAAAAGAAGAGAGCTGAATATGACCTATACTTACACAAAAGGTGAGCGTTGATAATTGGTGTAAGTTTACGTAGGATTGGAGTGTGAACAAAAACAAGAGAGCCAATGATCAACGAAACGTACACTTAAAGTGAGTGTTGATAATTGGTGTAAAATAACATAATGTTGCAGCGGAAACAAAAAGAAGATAGCCAATGATCACTGACACTTACATCTAAAGTGAGTGTTGATAATTGAAGAAAAATAACATGGTATTGTAGCGCAAACAAAAAGAAGGTAGCCAATGATCAGCAAGACTTACATCTAAAGTGAGTGTTGATGTTTGGTGTTCGTTCTTGTAGTAAAGAAGTGTAATTAAAAAGATGAGAGCTAAATATCACCTAAACTTACACGCAAAGTGATCGTCGATACTTGGTGTAATTTTACGTAAGATTGGAGGCAATCAGGAAGAAGAGAGACAATGATCACCAAAACTTACACCTAAAGTGAGTGTTGATAATCCGTGTAAAGTAACAAAATATTGCAGGGCGAACAAAAAGAAGGTGGAAAATGATCTTCGAAACTTACATCTAAAGTTAGTGTTGATATTTGGTGTTCGTTTTTGTAGGATAGAAGTATAATTAAAAAAAAAATAGGTAAATATCAGCATAGCTTACACCAAAAATTAGCGTTGATAAATCGTGTAAGTTTACGTAGGATTGGATTGCAAACAAAAAAAATCGAGACAATGATCACCAAAACTTACATCTAAAGTTAGTGTTGATAATTGGTGTAAAGTAACATAGTATTGCAGCCTAAACAAAAAGAAGGTAGCCAATGGTCACCGAAACTTACACATAAAGTGAGTGTTGATAATTGGAGTAAAATAACATAGAATTGCAGCGCAAACAAAAAGAAGGTAGCCAATGGTCACTCAAACTTACATCTAAGTTGAGTGTTGATACTTAGTGTTCGTTTTTGTTGGACAGAAGTGAAATTAAAAGGAAGAGAGCTAAATATCACCTAAACTTACACCAAAGGTGAGCGTCGATAATTGGTGTAAGTTTGAGTAGGATTGGAGTGCAAACAAAAAGAAGAGAGCCAATGCTCACGGAAACTTACACATAAAGTGAGTGTTGATAATTGGTGTAAAATAACATAATGTTGCAGCGGAAACAAAAAGAAGGTAGCCAATGATCACGGAAACTTACATCTAAAGTGAGTGTTGATAATTGGTGTAAAATAAAATAGTATTGCAGCGCAAACAAAAAGAAGGTAGCCAATGGTCACTGAAACTTACATCTAAATTGAGTGATGAAACTTAGCGTTCGTTTTTGTAGGACAGAAGTGAAATTAAATGGAAGAGAGCTAAATATCAAATAAACTTACAGCAAAATTGAGTGTTGATAATTGGTGAAGGTTAACGTAGGATTACAGTGCAAACAAAAAGAAGAGAGCCAATGATCACCGAAACTTACACAAAAAGTGAATGTTGATAATTGGTGTAAAAAAACATAGTATTGCAGCGCTAACAAAAAGAAGTTAGCCAATAATCACCGAAACTTACACCTAAAGTAGGTGTTGATAATTGGTGTTGAATAACATAATGTTGCAGCGGAAACAAAAAGAAGATAGCCAATGATCACTGAAACTTACATCTAAAGTGAGTGTTGATAATTTTTGTAAAATAACATAGTATTACAGCGCAAACAAAAAGAAGGTTGCCATTGATCAGCAAAACTTACATCTAAAGTGAGTGTCGATGTTTGGTGTTCGTTCTTCTAGGACAGAAGTGTAATTAAGAAGAAGAGAGCTAAATATCACATAAACTTACACGAAAAGTGATCGTCGATAATTGGTGTATTTTCACGTAAGATTGGAGGCAAACAGAAAGAAGAGAGACAATGATCACCGAAACTTACATCTAAAGTTAGTGTTGATATTTGGTGATCTTTTTTGTAGGATAGAATTATAATTAAAAAAAAAGAGGTAAATATCAGCATAACTTACACCAAAAATGAGCGTTGATAAATCGTGTAAGTTTACGTAGGATTGGATTGCAAACAGAAAGAAGAGAGCCAATGATAACCAAAACTTCACCTAAAGTGAGTGTTGATATTTCGTGTTCATTTTTGTAGGTCAGAAATATAATTAAAAATAAGAGAGCCAAATATAACATAAACTTACACCAAAAATGAGAGTCGATAATTGATATTAGTTTACCTAGGATTGGAGTGCAAACAAAAATAAGAGAGCCAATGATGACAGAAAGTTACACATATAGTGAGTGCCGACAATTGGTTTAAAATAACAAAGTATTGCAGCGCAATCAAAAAGAAGGTAGCCAATGATCACCAAAACTTATATCTAAGGAGAGTTTTGATATTTGGTGTTCGTTTTAGTACGACGGAAGTGTAATTAAAAAGAACAGAGCTATATATTACCTAATCTTACACCAAAAGTCAGCGTTGATAATTGGTGTAAATTTACGTAGGATTGAAGTGCAAACAAAAAGTAGAGAGACAATGATCATCGAAACTTACACCTAAAGTGAGTGTTGATAATTGGTGTAAAATAACATAGTATTGCAGCGCAAACAAAAAGTAGGTAGCAGATGATAACCGAAAATTATATATAAAGTGAGTGATGATATCTGGTGTTAATTTTTGTAGGACAGAGGTGTAATTAAAAAGAACAGAGTTAAATATCACGTAAAGATACACCAAAAATGAGCCTTGATAATTGCTATAAGTTTACGAATGACTGGAGAGCAAATAAAGAAAAAGGTAGCCAATGATCACCAGAACTTACATCTAAAGTGAGTTTTGATTTTTGGTGTCCGTTTTTGTAGGACAGAAGTGTAATTAAAAAGAAGAGAGCTAAATATCACCTAAACGTACACAAAAAGTGATCGTCGATATTTGGTGTAATTTTTCGTAAGATTGGAGGCAAACAGAAAGAAGAGAGACAATGATCACCAAAACTTACACCTAAAGTAAGTGTTGATATTTGGTATTCGTTTTTGTAGGATAGAATTATAATTAAAAAAAGACAGGTAAATATCAGCATAACTTACACCAAAAATGAGCGTTGATAAATCGTTTAAGTTTTCGTAGGATTGGATTGCAAACAAAAAAACTTCCAGATAATGATCACTGAAACTTACATCTAAAGTTAGTGTTGATAATTGGTGTAAAGTAACATAGTATTGCAGCGCAAACAAAAAGAAGGTAGCCAATAATCACCGAAACTTACACCTAAAGTGGGTGTTGATATTTGGTGTTCGGTTTTGTAGGACAGAAGTGTAAATAAAAAGAAGAGAGCTAAATATCAAATAAACTTACACCAAAATTGATTGTTGATAATTGGTGAAGGTTAACGTAGGATTGCAGTGCAAACAAAAAGAAGAGAGCCAACGATCACCGAAACTTACACATAAAGTGAATGTTGATAATTGGTGTAAAATAACATAGTATTGCAGCGCTAACAAAAAGAAGTTAGCCAATAATCACCGAAACTTACACCTAAAGTGGGTGTTGATAATTGGTGTTAAATAACATAATGTTGCAGCGGAAACAAAAAGAAGATAGCCAATGATCACTGAAACTTACATCTAAAGTGAGTGTTGATAATTGGTCTAAAATAACATAGTATTGCAGCGCAAACAAAAAGAAGGTAGCCAATGATCACCAAAACGTATATCTAAGGAGAGTGTTGATTATTGAAGTTCACTTTTGTACTACAGAAGTGTTACTAAAAAAAGGGAGCTATATGTCACTTAAACTTACACCAAAATTGAGCGCTGATATTTTGTGTAAGATTACTTAGGAAAGGAGTGCAAAAAAAAAAAAAGAATTGAACCAATGATCAACAAAACTTACACCTAAAGTGAGTGTTGATAATTGGTGTAAAATAATATAGTATTTCAGCGCTAACAAATAGAAGGTAGCCAATCATCACCGACACTTACACATAAAATGAGTGTTGATAATTGGTGTAAAATAACATAGTATTGCAGCGCAAACAAAAAGAAGGTAGCCAATGATCAGCGAAACTTACATCTAAATTGTTGATATTTGATTTTCGTTTTTGTAGGATAGAAGTGTAATTAAAAAGAAGAGGGCTAAATGTCACCATAACTTACACCGAAAATGAGCGTTGATAAATCGTGTAAGTTTACGTAAGATTGAAGTGGAAACTAAAAAAAGAGCCAATGATAAACAAAACATCACCTAAAGTGAGTGTTGATATTTGCTGTAAAATAACGTAGTATTGCAGCGCAAACAAAAAGAAGGTAGCCAATGATCACCGAACCTTACTTCAAAAGTGAGTGTTGATTATTGGTACTACAGTAGTGTTATTAAAAAAAGGGAGCCATATATCACTTAAACTTACACCAAAAGTGAGCGCCGATAATTGGTGTAAGTTTACTTAGGATAGGAGTGCGAAAAAACGGAAGAATGGAACCAATGATAACAAAAACTTACACCTAAAGTGAGTGTTGATAATTGGTGTAAAAAAACATAGTATTTCAGCGCTAACAAAAAGAGGGTAGCCAATGATCACCGAAAGTTACATCTAAAGTGAATGCTGATATTTTGTGTTCGTTTTTGCAGGATAAAAGTGTAACTAAAAAGAATAGAACTATATATCAACTAAACTTACACCAAAAGTGATCGTTGATAATTGGTGTAAGTTTACAAACATTTGGAGTGCAAACAGAAAGAAGAGAGCCAATGGTCAACAAAAATTACACCTAAAGTGAGTTTTGATAATAGGTGTAAAATAACATAATATTGCAGCGCAAACAAAAAGAAGGTAGCCAATGATCGCAGAAACTCACATCTAAAGTGAATATTGATATTTGTTGTTCGCTTTTGTAGGACAGAAGTGTATTTAAAAAGAAGAGAGATAAATATCACATAATCTTACACAAAAAGTGAGAGTTTACAATTGGTGTAAGTTTACGTAGGATTGGTGTTCAAACAAAAAGAAGAGAGCCAATGATCAACGAAACTTACACCTGAAGTCAATGTTGATAATTTGTGTAAAATAATATAGTATTGCAGCGCGAACGTAAAGAAGGTAGCCAATGATCACCAAAACTTACATCTTAATTGAGTTTTGATGTTTAGTGTTCGTTTTTGTTGGACAGAAATGAAATTAAAAAGTAGAGAGCTAAATATCACCTAAACTTACACTTAAAGTGAGCGTTGATATTTCTTGTACGTTTGCGTAAGATTGGATTGCAAACAAAAAGAAGAGAGTCAATGATCACCGAAACTTACACCAAAAGTGAGTGTTGATAATTTTTGTAAAATAACATAGTATTGCAGTGCAAACGAATAGAAGGTAGCCAATGATCACCCAAACACACATCTAAAGTGAGTGTTGATATTTGCTGTTCGAATTTGTAATACGGAAGTCTAATTAAAAAGAAGAGAGCTAATTACCACCTAAACTTACACAAAAAGTGGGCGTTGATAATTGGTGTAAGGTTACGTAGAATTGGAGTCCAAACAAAAAGAAGAGATCCAATCATCACCAAAACTTACACCTAACGTGAATGTTGATATTTGGTGTTCGACTTTGTAATACAGAGGTGTGATGAAAAAGGAGAGAGCTTAACATCACCTAAACTGACACCAAAAGTGATCGTTGATAATTGGTATAAGTTTACGCAGGATCGGACTGTGAATAAAAACAAGAGAGCAAATGATCACCGAAAATTACACCTAATGTGACTGTTGATAATTGAAGTAAAATAAGAAAATATTGCATTGCAAACATAAAAAAAAGGTAGCCAATGATCACGGAAACTCACATCTAAAGTGAGTGTTGATAATTGGTGTTCTATTTTGTAACACAGAAGTGTAAATAAAAACAAGAGAGCTAAATATCACCTAAATTTACACCAAAAGTAAGCGTTGATAGTTGGTGTAAGGTTACGTAGGATTAGAGTGCAAACAAAAAGAAGAGATCCAATCATCACCGGAACTTACACCTAAAGTGAGTATTGATAATTTTTGTGAAATAATATAGTATTGCAGTGCAAACGAATAGAAGGTAGCCAATGATCACCGAAACTCACATCTAAAGTGGATGTTGATATTTCGTGTTCCATTTTGTAATACAGAAGTGTAATTAAAAAGAAGAGAGCTAAATATCACCTAAACTTACAACAAAAGTGATCGTTGATAATTGGTGTAAATTTACGTTGGATTGGAGTGTGAACAAAAAGAAGAGAGTCAATGATCAACGAAACTTACAACTAAAGTGAGTGTTGATAATTGGTGTAAAATAACATAATATTACAGCGCAATCAAAAACGAGGTAGCCAATGATCACCTAAACTTACATCTAAAGTGAGTGTTGATATTTGGTGTTCATTTCTATACGACAGAAGTGTAATTAAAAAGAAGAGAGCTAAATATCACCTAAATTTACAGCAAAAGTGAGCGTTTATAATTGGTGTATGTTTACGTGTGAGTGGAGTGCAAACAAAAAGAAGAGAGCCAATGATCAGCGGAACTTACATATAAAGTTAGTATTGATAGTTGGTGTATAATAACATAGAATAGCAGCGCAAAGAAAAAGAAGATTTCAAATGGTCACCGAAAGTTACATCTAAAGTGACTGTTGAGATTTGGTGTTCGTTTTTGTAGGACAGAAGTGTAATTAAAAAGAAGAGAGCTAAATATCTGCTAAACTTACACCAAAAGTGAGCGTTGATAATTGGTGTAAGTTTACGTATGATTTGAGTGCAAACAAAAAAAAGAGAGCCGATGAACACCGGAACCCACCTCTAAAGTGAGTGTTGATATTTGGTGTTTGTTTTAGTAAGAGAGAAGTGTAATTAATAAGAAGAGAGCTAAATATCACCGAAACCTACAGCAAAAGTGAGCGTTGATAATTGGTGTAAGTTTACGTATGTGTGGATTGCAAACAAAAAGAAGAGAGCCAATCATCACTAGAACTTAAAACTAAAGTGAGTGTTGATAATTTTTGTAAAATAACATAGTATTGCAGTGCATACGAATAGAAGGTGGCTAATGATACCCGATACTCATATCTAAAGTGAATGTTGATATTTGCTGTTCGATTTTGTAATACAGAAGTGTAATTAAACAAAAGAGAGCTAAATATCACCTAAACTTACGCCAAAAGTGTGCCTTGATAATTGGTTCCAGTTTACGTAGGATTGGAGTACAAACAAAAAGAAGAGAGCCAATAATCACCGAAACTTACACCTAAAGTGAGTGTTGATAATTTTTGTAAAATAACATAGTATTGCAGTGCGAACGAATAGAAGACAGCCAATGATCCGCGAAACTCACATCTAAAGTGAATGTTGATAATTGGTTTTCGACTTTTTAATAGAGAAGTGTAAATTAAAAGAAGAGAGCTTAATATCACCTAATTTTACACCAAAAGTGATCGTTGAAAAATGGTGTAAGTTTACGTAGTATTGGAGTGTGAACAAAAACGAGAGAGCCAATGATCACTGAAAATTACACCTAATGTGAGTGTTGATAATTGGAGTAAAATAAGAAAATATTGTAGCACAAACAAAAAAAGGTAGCCAATGATCACGGAAACTCACATCTAAAGTGAGAGTTGATAAATGGTGTTCTACTTTGTAATACAGAAGTGTAATTAAAAACAAGAGAGCTAAATATCACATAATTTTACACCAAAAGTGAGCGTTGGTAAATGGTGTAAGGTTACGTAAGATTGGAGTGCAAACAAAAAGAAGAGATCCAATCATCACCGGAATTTACACCTAAAGTGAATGTTGAGATTTGGTGTTCGACTTTGTAATACAGAAGTGTAATTAAAAAGAAGAGAGCTTAATATCACCTAAACTTACACCAAACGTGATCGTTGATAATTGGTGTAAGTTTACGTAGGATTGGACTGTGAACAAAAACAAGAGAGCCAATGATCACCGAAAATTCCACCTAATGTGAGTGTTGATAATTGAAGTAAAATAAGAAAACATTGCATCCCAAACATAAAAAAAGGTAGCCAATGATCACGGAAACTCACATCTAAAGTGAGTGTTGATAATTGGTGTTCTATTTTGTAACACAGAAGTGTAATTAAAAACAAGAGAGCTAAATATCACCTAAATTTACACCAAAAGTGAGCGTTGATATTTGGTGTAAGGTTACGTGGGATTCGAGTGCAAACAAAAAGAAGAGATCCAATCATCACCGGAACTTACACCTAAAGTGAGTATTGATAATTTTTGTAAAATAACATAGTATTGCAGTGCAAATGAATAGAATGTAACCAATGATCACCGAAGTTCACATCTAAAGTGATTGTTGATATTTGCTGTTCCATTTTGTAATACAGAAGTGTAATTAAAAAGAAGAGAGCTAAATATCACCTAAACTTACAACAAAAGTGATCGTTGATAATTGGTGTAAGTTTAAGTTGGATTGGAGTGTGAACAAAAAGAAGAGGGCCAATGATCAACGATACTTACAACTAAAGTGAGTGTTGATAATTGGTGTAAAATAACATGATATTGCCGCGCAACCAAAAAGGAGGTAGCCAATGATCACCGAAAGTTACATCTAAAGTGACTGTTGATGTTTGGTATTCGTTTTTGTAGGACAGAAGAGTAATTAAAAAAAAGAGAGCTAAATATCACCTAAACTTACACCAAAATTGAGCGTTGATAATTGGTGTAAGTTTACGTATGATTGGAGTGCAAACAAAAAGAAGAGAGCCGATGAACACCGAAACCCACATCTAAAGTGATTGTTGATATTTGGTGTTTGTTTTAGTAGGACAGAAGTGTAATTAATAAGAAGAGATCTATATATCAACTAAACCTACATCAAAAGTGAGAGTTGATAATTGGTGTAAGTTTACGTATGTGTGGAGTGCAAACAATAAGAAAAGAGCCAATCATCACTGGAATTTACACCTAAAGTGAGTGTTGATAATTTTTGTAAAATAACATAGTATTGCAGTGCAATCGAATGGAAGGTAGCTAATAATCCCTGAAATTCACATCTAAAGTGAGAGTTGATATTTGGTGTTCGATTTTGTAATACAGAAGTAAAATTAAAAAGAAGAGAGCTAAGTATCACCTAAACGTACACCAAAAGTGTGCATTGATAATTGGTGTAAGGTTACGTAGGATTGGAGTGCAAACAAAAAGAAGAGAAATAAGTATCACCTAGATTTACACCAGAAGTGAGCGTTGATAAATGATGTAAGATTACGTAGGATTGGAGTGCAAACAAAAAGAAGAGAGCCAATGAACACCGAAACTTACATCTAAAGTGAGTGTTGATATTTGGTATTAGTTTTAGTAGGACAGAAGTGTATTTAAAAAGAAGAGAGCTAAATATCACCTGAATTTACACCAAAAGTGAGCGTTGATAATTGGTGTAAAGTTACGTATGTCTAGAGTGCAAACAAAAAGAAGAGATCCAATCATCACCTGAACTTACACCAAAAGTGAGTGTTGATAAATTTTGTAAAATAACATAGTATTGCAGTCCAAACGAATAGAAGGTAGCCAATGATCCCCGAAACTCACATATAAAGTGAATGTTGATATTTGATGTCCGATTTTGTAATACAGAAGTGTAAATAAAAAGAAGAGAGCTAAATATCTCCTAAACTTACACCAAAAGTGAGCGTTGATAATTGGTGTATGCTTACCTAGGATATGAGTACAAGCAAAAAGAAGAG
>JANSTP010047566.1:0-11955 GCA_025330745.1 Cladonema radiatum
TCAACTATTGAGGGAAATTCCCTAAGTGACAAATCTTTAAACTCAAATATCTTGAGAACCAAAAGTCGGATTGAGATTAAATAAAAAGTGGTGTTCATCATTTTTTCTCCTCTTTCATATGAACCAAACTTATATTTTCACCTCGGAATCCCTTTAAAAAGAGTAACCAAACTTAGAAACGGGGGGTAATTTTCAAATTTCAACTTAATTTCAAAGTTACTCATTGCAGTCATTTGTATGCATTTTTTTTAAAGCAGTTTTTTCAAAGTTATGTTTGTCCAGCAGTTGGTTTCCTAATACATGTTGCAATATGGGAACCAATAGAAGTAAAGACAACATTCATGAAAGGTTTGTGATAATGTTTTTATTGTATTTAATTCAGTAATTAAAAAATATTGATACGAAAAAAGGACAATTTTACAGACTTATTAGTTTAGATTAAATAATTTATGGTTTTAATTTTCTAAGATTTTCTTTTTAAAAATTACTGATCTATTTCCTGATTGATGCTGCAATATTTAGTTTGTCCATAGAATTTTGAAAATTAAATTATAGAAGTCTTATAAAAGATTTTATAAACTTGGTAGAATGCTAAAGTGTAATTGGTTGGTTTGATGGGACCCATTTTAAGATCATGGGCCCATCTCAATATTACGCCAATTAGTATTAACGTGCAGTTTACATACAACTACAATCCAGAGTTTTGTATGTAGAAGCAAGGTGGTGAGGTTGCAAACATGATTCTTTTATTCTTATTCAAATGTGAGCAACGTGTTTGGAGAGAGAAAAAACGCCTTTGACAGAGGAATTTTCTTAGGAACAGTGAATATCCTTTAAGACCGTGGTTGATAATGCCATTTTCCAGCCCCACAACTGCTAGTCAGAGGGTATTCAAACGGGCATGTCAAAAGACAAGAGCTACAGTTGAAAGGTCATTTGGATTATTGAAAAGGCAATTTCCGATCTTCCAGGGAGTAATGTGTACTAGTCCAGAGAGGATGTTTGTATATTGGTGAACACAACATTTTACACAACATTTCAATAATGCTAAACGATCCACCTTTCTATGGAGAAGATATTGAGAACAACGCTGATCTACACCTTCTGCTGATCTACTGCAACCTCCAGGGTCAGCAATTTGAGACCACATTCTCAGCATGTTTTTTTTGAAATAACGTAGAAATGAATCATCCAATTAAAGGGCTATTGTCAGAGTCACAAATCTTTAAAGAAACATTGCATAAGAAATTGTGCTTTCCAACATCTTAATACTTTATATATAAAAAACTGCTTACACAACAATATGAAATGTTACTTAGGTCCTCTCGGTCCTACATTTATTTTTTATCTACTATCAATAATTTTTTTCCCAGAAGTCTGTGGGAATGAAAATAGCTGTTGTGTTGATTTGACTGATCACATAAATTCCAAGCGTCCACTTTTCAATCTAGTTGCTGAATCCCAATTTAAGCTTGTTTTTTGCAAGCTTTTGATACTCCAATTCTTTCTTCTTGTTTTTCAGTTCAATATCCAGTAACTCGATCTTCTTTTTCTGCAGATAGCTGTGAGGGGTCTTCTTCTTTTGCAGTTGTTGAGCAGCAAAGATTCTGAAAAAACTTGAGTATTACCACAAGTATCAGATAAATACTGCATATCATTTCAACAAAGAAGATTTTTTCATGTATCATTCCCTGCAACAGTAATGTAATGTTCATTTGTGGTCTACCAGTCCCCATCCTGTGATGCATTGTCATTTAAAAGTTGTCTATTGATTTTGCTTTCAGGTTTTTCCACTATGTCTTTACCTCTTTGACACTCCTGCTAGCAATGCTAGCAAGCCCACATGAACTTAATCCATTTGCCAATTCTTGTAGCAAATCATCTTTCACCTACTTGGTGACAATAGGGCTGAGCTCCCTGATCGAGATATGTTGGTGTTCCTTGATAATTGTTCAGAACCGTTTAAGGATTACGGATGAGCTGATGATAAACCAGTCATGAACATCTGGCAAGTTGCCAGAATGAATCAAAAGCTTTGCACAGGAATGTAGCATATGTGGTTGGTAGATTAATCTTCTTTCTACTTTAGCCATGGTTGTTGGCAACAAATGTGTAAAATGAAAGATTAATTAGCTTCAAAACGAGCTTGCAAATGTATTATACAATTCATAACAAAAAAGAACATCTCATACATATATTCTAGAGCATGAGCTGCCATAAAATAACATACTACCTAGTGAATCTTTATTTTTTCCATTACATAAGATTCTAAGGTTTGATTTTGAATTTCCAAGCAAACAACAAACATGGTGTACTTGGCATAATGGCAATAATGATCTCGAATTTGATATTTCGGTTTTGACAAAAGCAAGTAGAATAAAAAAAACAATGAAAAGTTAAGCGAATATCTGTAGCAATTGAACAGATTGCTTGACAATTGAACAGATCTTGGTTGGTCATGTGATCAACAAAGAACATCAGATAACAGTATGATAAACTGATTTCAATCAAAGTTACAAGATTATCATATAAAAAATACTAGTCAATATCTGTCCAAATAATAAATTTTCTGATAAATCAATAAATAAATAATGAAGCTATGAAATTAATTTCTTGGTTTTAGTATACTGAGGTTAAAACTCTGTATGAAGGAGGTGAGGTATCACAGAATGAAATTCTCATTCATGATCAAGGTTGGATCAAATTGGTTTAATTGGCCCAACATTATCTAACTTCTAATTGTTATTTCTCCAGCTTTCCAAAATATTAATTTCTGGAGTAGTTTCGTCTCCATCGCATCTTCTTCTCCATAGATCTTGAGAACTGGCTTCAGTTACGACAAAACCGCTATTAAAATTCCAAGGAGGTCAAGCTAACAATGTCTCACTTTTCAACATTTTCAACATTATAGTTTTCAAAAGAACTTGCTTGGGATCTCAAAGTATTCCAAGAGCTCTTTGGACTGGCATTACTTCGAAATCTATGTTAACGTTGTTTCCGACTTAAGGTTGTTTTAAGAACTAAATTACACAACATGGGGGATTCATTGTTACAAACACCTTTACCTTGGGTAGATCAGTACCAGGCCTCCATAAGAATCGCAACGCCCATCTTGCTTCGGTTCTCTCACATTAACTTTCAATAACAGCATTTACAGCAAACTTTTATTCACAAAAGTGAAAATGAAGATCAGGGTCCCCTACCTGTCTGCACTATTTAAAGCTTTACTTAAAGCGGTATAGTACTATATACTACTGTGCTAATATCATATTTTATACTTCCCAGTATTCTTCCCAGCTTATTTTCAAAATTATTATTAGATAACGTTAAAAAAAAACTAAATTAAAAAATGTATTAATTGCAAAAAAGTTATACATTCCCTTTTAATGAGTGATCCCCATTAACTGCAGTAACTTGACATGTTAAAACTTCACTGGTGGGCAGACAACTACATTATGAATAATTCAGGCTTTTTGACGATGTCATCACCTTATTACGTGACTAAACTCTACCAAAACTAGTTTAGGGCAGTTTACTACTGACTCTCTAGAAAGCACCTTGGGAAAATTACAACAGGGAAGTGGAGGGTCTTTCTATCTTATTATCAAACAAGGCATTGAGAACGTCTATATCAAAAAAGAAAGACTTACTTAAAATACGAAAAAACAGGCCACAAATAATAGGAGCCTCAATTTGACAAAAATGTAAAAATATGTTGCATACATATACTTGTAGTAAGAGGTTACAACTTGAAATGATATTTTCGTGTGAAAATACTTCACATCTGCAGCAATAATTGATACTATAAGCTGTTCTCATTCAAATAAAGCCTTTGACATTAATGCTTCACAACTACTAGGCATAAATTGAATATTGTTCAACATTCTATTCTATGATCAACATTCCATACCAACATCATGAGAATTCTCAAAGCTCAACAAGTATTCTGATCACAATAGTTAGCGAATAACTGATCTGTAAACTAGCTTGGTAAATCCATACCTTTCATCCTTGAAGGAACCTTTTGAGTTCCTTTGAAATTCCAATATGTTGAAAACATTCACCTCATCAATTCAAAATAATGTTTCTAATGAGTGCATATATGAATGCATACAGCCGTCAATACAAAAGTCCATGTTCACATCACATCATCCAGGCAGCCATTTTATATTAATTTTATGGCATCAAAATTGAATTACTTTGCTTCGATTATTGCCATTATCAAAATAGCACTAAAGAAAGCTTCGTTTTTCTCCAAAGCACTAGCCAGACAACATTGCCAAAGAAGAGAAGTCCGAGTTGCTTGCCTGACGTAACTTGTATCCAGGCCTTATAGAATTTAGTACACCCGGGTTTAAATACAGAGGGTTAAGCATCATTATTTTCAATTATAGCGTTGTTTGCAGAAACTTTATTTCACATACACTAATAAGATATAGCACCGAGAGCAGCTAATTTTTTTAACTGAAGTTTGAGGGTAAAGTTGTTCTTATTATGAAATTCTAAACAGTGTTAGGTCTTGTAATTTGTAACATTAATATTTGACAATTATCTGTTTTTCTATTTTTTTTTTTTTTGAAAATCTTTTATGCAATGATGATAACAAAGATTATACTTGAATGAATTTGCTTCTGGTTCATTTACTGAAATATTTTTGGTGCTATATTACAAGGGTCTCAGACAAAAAAATACAACTTTTTTTAGTGTGTAAAGAAAGAAACATTTTCCCGAACTTGTAATTTAGATCTCAGTGGTGTAACTTCTCAATCGCCCTCTGGTTTTGGACGACCATAAATTGCTCTTGGCTTCTGAAAATTTTACGTTGATAGCCCAAAAGTGCTGAAATAAATGACCATAAACACTAGTTTTTTAGGTCAATGCAATTTCAAGTTGGTTTAAAGTAATGGGAAAACGAAATATATGCTTCATTTACTATTTTCGGTACCAGTTATAGACATCTTTACAGCAACAATGCTTTTTTTAACATTGAAATCGTCTCAACGATTGGTAAAAACCGGTATAAACTATTATGAGGTTACACCACCGGATCTTTCAATTTTTTCCTGAACAAAAATAGTCCACAAATGCAAATACTTTTCTATTTACTTTTGTTTGAAAAAAATTGTTGAAAAGCCTTATGTAAAAAATAAAAACACAACAATTCCTACATTTTCACTATTTTAAGTTAAAGTTAAAACTAGAAAATAGTTTGACTGAAACAAAATTTGGACTTGTCTATTTCAGGAAAGGTTTACAAAAATTTAAAAGAAACATTTTACTTGTAACACTGCTAACACATCACTTACCTGAATGTTGTCTGTCGGGTGAATAAAGGTCACTGTTTGATGCCGAATCACCTGTTAGAGCAAACATAAAAATAATTTAGAAGCTCACAAATAACTTTAAATAACTGTTGTTGACATTGAAAAACAGCTTATGACTTACCAAGGTCACTTTCTGCGTAACTTGATCTAGATGAGCCCACATCTCCTAAAATTAATATTTCATAATAATTACTTTGTGAAATGACACACTATGTTAAACTTATATAATAATATAACTTAATCTTATACAAAGAAGGTTAAGTGCATATGTACTACAAGCACACAGAAAATATTATTAAAATATATATTTTAAGTGTCAGAATTTTCTATTCTGGCTACAAAGCGGAACCTACCAACAATGAAAATATATTAAATATTTTCCTGCCCACAAAACAATATTAATTAACTCAATTTGGATTAAAATGATAAGTAGATGAAATGAAAAAGCCATGAAAATATTTACCTATGTTAAATGATACTTGCTCATGTTCTTGTATTTCTAAACAGAAATGATAAAAACAAACTTTTAAATAGCTAGTAACCTAAAAAGGCAAACTAACTACAGTTAAACCTATCTAAGATAGTCACCATTTGGAATCAAAAAAAATCCTAGAGAGGTAGCTACTTTATACATTTAATAGGAGCATTTGGGAACTTGATAAAGCAGCCTTCTTTGACAATTAGATATCTTATACAGTGACCATCTTAAACAGGTTTTAGAAGAAGCCAGCGAGAGATTTCTATCATCTACAAAGCAAAATTAATTGACTATACAGGAAATAATAAATTTATATGTACAGAATCACTGCCACCAAAAATACTTCTACTTGCATCCAATTATTAATATTTAAAAGCAGGTCAATGTAATCTTAATAAGCTGCTTTAAACTAACGAGAGAATAGTAAATACTTCATCTACTATTTTCGATACCAGATATACTTATCAATGCCATTTTTATAAGAATATTGTTTTACGTTAAGATCATTCAAGCAAGTCGGACTACCAGAAGAAACTATGAATGTATACACTAATTTTATTTTCTTTAGCAAAACGCAAAGTAAAAAATTGAAAGTAAAAAGATAATATGAATAGATGAAAAAATAATTACCATTTCTTCGAATAGCCATGTCAGCTGCGTCCGAGGCTAAATGATTAAAGAATATGAAATGAGAAAAAGAAAATAAGTTTTACTTTTTATTTATTTCATTTGGTTCTTTTCCTACTTTCAATATTTTCCCATCTCATTTTATTTTATTTTATTTTATTAGGAACTTCACTACCGATGACAAGTTATCTTGTCATGGAGTGTCTTCCGCTGTGTGCTAACCCTGAGTCATCGGTCATTGTAAAGGATTTCTAAACAATTATTGTATTCATCAGGTCTTTCAGTGTTTGGTAGCAACAGAGACAAAAACTTGACTCAAAACATTCAAATTCTTAAAAAATTTCTATATCCACAGAAAAATGTCAAACCCCCCTAAAATCATTAAGGCCTTTTCCTTTCCCACATTTCTTAGCTTTGAAAAAACAATATTTACTTGATTCTACTTAAAAAAATATTGCTTTCTGCAAATTTTGAATATATATATTTCCCGATGCAAAAGGGAAGAAATTTTCACGGGAAGAAAATTTCGCAGATTTCGCGGTTTTTGCTTAAAACCGCAAAATTAAGTTCCCACGAAATTTGAAAAATTCTGCCGACCGCAAAATTTAGCAAATTTTATTTAATTTAAAAAATTGACAAAATTCAACAAAAAATCATTGAAAAATGCATATTTTACCAACTAAAAGCTTCTATAAAGTCAGTCAAATGCGAAATTTAAGTCCTGTGAAAATTAATAAAATCTGGCAATCGTAAAATTAAATTCCCGCGAAATAATTTTTTTTGCTTAACCGCGAAATTAAATTGCCGCGAAAATTTCTTCCCTTAAGGTATTCACTGTTTTCCGATATGATAATTTCCTAAGGAAAATGTCAGCTCAATGGGAAAACTTGAATGGTTTCAAAATACAAACCAAAGAGTTTCCCACTTTTTGCTCTAGCATTTGCATTTACCATGAGCAACAAAATAAAAAAACAACTAAACTTTGAATGAATGAATGATATTTACCATTATTGGCGCTATTTTTATCATTTAATTTGAATCTTTGCTGAGAGGTTTGTTGTAAAGGTTTTGAAACTGTAAAAAAAATTAGAATTGGCATAGATAGACAGATAAGACAGGTAAGTTAAAAGAGTCTTTCACTAGAAAGTTTGGTATGGAATTGATCAATATCATCATGCAAAAATATCAATAAAAAGCGAATAAAAGTTACCTAACCATTCTAACATTGATAAGTAAAGCTGACGACTAAATAAAACAATATTTTTGAATGGATTAATGACATTTACCATTACTGACGGTATTTTTGTCTGATTTGGAGCCTTGCGGAGAAGACGTTCGTTGCGGAGGTTTTGAAACTATAGAATAAAAAAAATGTGATGGTGATCGAAAAATAGGATAGACATAAAAGGATTCAAGCAATCTTTCAATAGAAGGCCATATATACAATGGATCAATATCTATTATGTCAATAAAAAGTTAATAAAGAGATATAAGAGCTATATACATCATTTGAAAAATGCCAACAAAAGATTGGTCAATGCTCCTCTTCAATAAATTGAGGCGAGTGATTTGCACTCATATTTCAAGTTTGTAAATAATAGGTATGTGGTTATTTAAGAATTCAGTGGAGTGACTGATCGCCCACCTAAATGTAACTGAGGGGAGTGTTGACGAGAGCAAGAGTGATCACCTTACTCAAATAAAAAAACTTGCTAGCATTCATAGGTACTGCTAACCATTGAAAAATAACTGGTTTTTAAATGAATTGAAAACATTTACCATTGCTGACAGCAGTTTGGTCTTGTGATTTAACAAAACTTTGATGCATAGAACCTTGTGGAACTTTCAGCACTACAAAAATAAAAAAAATAGAAATAGCATTTGTTTTATTTTCAGTGGTGTAATTTCAAATTTGTTCGGTGGTTTTGTAAAACCAGAAATTACTCAGGGCTATTAAAAAGTTTATGGTTGTCGGGCAAAAGTATTGAAAATAAATGTAAAGTAAACAGAAAATTGATAATAAAAAGATACTATGAATAGGTGAAATAATGATATTACCATTATTTCGAATAGCTGTACTTGCTGCTTCTGATGCTAAATGATTAAGGAATAATAAATCAAAAAATGAAATAGGATAAACTTTGACAATCTTTAGCAATGAATGAGAATATTTGGTGAAAACCTGGATTAACTCTGAGAAACAAAAACATTAAGAAGATAAACAAATCAATAAATTAAACAACTCATAAGATTTTATTTTTGTTTCAATATCAACTTTATTCAGATCCGAAAAACATGTTTAATGACCATGACTAAATAAGAAAAATAAAAAAAATTACCAATGAATATTTACCTTTATTATCAGAACTTTTATTACTTGGTTCAGTAAAAATTTGTTGTTGAAAACTTTGTTGTGGAATTTTTGGTTCTAAAAAGTAAATAATAAAGGTGATAGAGATTAGTCAAAGAAGTTGCGTTATGAAAGAACCAACAATAAAAATCTCAAGGGATCTCACTCATAAAGTCATGTACTTTGATAGTCAAACATACTGTAATGTCATACTGATTAAGTGCCCTGAAGTTGAAATTATTGAATAAACATCCCTTCGCCCATCCTCTCAAATAAGCGCTTTAGAAATGGTAGCATTTTCGATGAAAATATATAAGAAAGTCAAGGAAAACTGGCAGAAAATATTGAATTGGCAGCAGCGTTCAATTATTGTTATCATTTTTTGTTTTTGTGAAAGAAGAAAGAAATAAGTGCCTCAGTTCCAATCTTTCTCAATTGCATTCAAAACTATTTTTTCAAATAAGCGTCCACCTTGTGCCTACCCAAAAGCCTCAGAAACTTTATAAGTGCCCGGCCAGTCCCCTCAATCTAGGCATTATGGTACTAAAACATTGTGGGAACAAAATCTTTATTTAATAAAGACCATTTATCTTATTTCATTTATTGGCCAATGATTATGAAGGATGTATTAATCAAATGATGAGGAGATTATGAAAAGAAATTCCATAGTCTGAATAGAAATTATTTACCATAATCGATAGCAGTAGTACCAGGTGAAATCCCTGAACTTCTATCCGGTATCTGAGATTCTACAAGTGAAGTAATATCACAATATCACATACAATAGAAGAATAGCAGTATATTATTAAATGGACTGATAGATCGAAAGTTAAAAAAGAATGCAGCTTCACATGGAAATCATCCCCTAAGAAAAAGTGAATGTGAGTAAGTAATATATATTTACGCACTTTTAGGTGACAAGGATGAAACATTTTTACCCCAGAAGCTTGATATCCAAAGGCAGTCCCATATGAACACCATTGCTGACTTAGGTCCTAGGGTGATTATACTCCCATGTGTGCTCACGATCTTTTCCTGAAGGAAAGATGTTCTGCTTGCTAGTTTTCTTTGAAAAAATTTCTATTTTTAAGAAGGTATTTTATGAGAAACAATATTTTTATCCCCTCTCAATGAGAATTTCCTTTTTCAGAATAATTAAGTAAGGCAACGTATTAGTCATGGCAAAGGATTTCTAACAAATTATTATGTTAATCAAGTCTGTTGGTCTTGTAACAGCAACAGAGACAAAAACTTGACCCAACACATTCAGAATACTATTGTTATATGTGTAGCAAGGTTGATTAGTGGGTGTGATGTATTGATCTTGTCACTGAATTTTTGAAAATCTCTATCTCCACAGATAACTGTTTTCCACATGAATTTTTCAGTTAAACCCCCCAAAATCTTTAGGGTTTTTTCTTATTCCCTTTTCTGAGTTGTTGAAAAAACGATTTAAACTTGATCCTATTCAAAAAAATATTGCTTTCTGCAGATTGTGGATATATATTTCCTGACACAAAGATTCCTGACGGAAAATGCCAGCTCAATGGGAACACTTGAATGGTTTCAAAATATGAACCAATCAAACCAATTCCTGGTGCATGTACTACTAAAATAAGAAAAACAACTAAACTTTGAACAAAATAAATGATATTTACCATCATTGACAGTATTTTTGTCATGTGATTTAGAACTTTGCCGAGATGTTCGTTGTGGAGGTTTTGACACTTTAAAATAAAAAAAAATTTGTGATAGAGATAGACAGATAGGACAGACATAAAGGGTTCAAATAATCATTTAATAGAAGACTACCTGAGAGGGGGGCTGAATCTGCCCAATATTTCCAGAACCACTTATGATACAGTGATGAACCTTATACAACAACTTATTCTGAACACTTTGGCACTGGAATTAATCTATGATGTCATCAAAATTAGATGACAACATCGTTTTTTCACCAACAGGTTGCCAAAAATTGGTGATTCGGAGGCCAAGTTTTGAGTAGCTCTGGAAACTTAACAAAAAAAGCTTTTTTACTGAGGTTATCACCATTCTACTACCAAAATAAAGTACTTTCATATCATTGGGAGTTTAAAGGAATTCGGGCTATAAAATGGGATTTTGCTCCGAAATGACTCCAAAAATGACACACCAATATATTCAATCTACATATTAAAAAAATCAAATTCTTGATTTCTTTGCGGACACACTCATTAGAAACTGATTGCAGTTAAAGATAATTCACAGTTTTTTGGTAACATAGTCAAGGACTCATTTCTGATTTTTTAAGCCATCTTTTACACCAATAGACATTGGATTATTGATTAGATATAAGAAGAAGATATAAAAAGATATAAAGACAGGAATGACACCTTTGAGGGGACTATAAGGAATAATTCATTGCTTGTTAGAACTTGCTATAACTTGTTCCATGAGGAAAATAAAGTAGTGATGGTTATTATCAAATATTTTTTATTATCTTGTCAGAGTATTGAAGCCAACTGTTAGTTTTCACGTTCTTTGACAGTCTTCCTCCACAATATAGACTACCTTCATTTCATAATTTTCTTTGATATAAATTCAGTCTATTTTAGTGGACCTATCAACCACAAAAAGGGTTATATATAACATGCCTATGGTCGTCTAACTAGCACAATATCTCTCCTAGTTGAATGATCCTAAACACATCTGGGAGCATGACTTAAATAAGACAGCTAGGTCAGTAAACCCCTGACTTGGAAACAAGACAATGGCTCTAAAGATCTTTCAACTTAAGTACTGGTCAGTTTTTTCTTTGAAAGGTGCTCTATCCATTCATAGTTTACCTTATTTACTCGCTTAGTGTTCAGTATCCCTCTTCCTTTCTTTTCAGTGTTTTTTGCTTTTTTCTTTATTTCATGTTATCCTTACTATTTCTTTTTTTTTTCACTTTTTAGCGTTTGTAACACTGTTTAACCGGATGTTAGATATTCACATTTCAATATTTTATTTTATACATTATTATTTTCAGTATTTGTGTTTTCTTATCATTATTAAACGTTGAAGCAACATAATAATAGGTTTTACATGTTTTCAACTTTGGGTGATAATATACTTGAAAAAAAATATACTTGAGAGTAGTGATAAATTATTGTATACTCATCTTAATAGCTGGAATACATTTGATTTGAAATTAC
>JANSTP010047677.1:0-14459 GCA_025330745.1 Cladonema radiatum
TTTTTATTAGTTTTTTATTTACTTTTAAATAATGATAGTTAGAAAAATTTGAAAATCTAGCGAACATTACCTTTAAGAACCCACCAACCCTCACCCCATAAAAAAATTGACAAAACAGTTGCCAAGTCTCCAACCGTTTGTTATATGACTGCGACTTAGTATTATTATTATTTTTTGAAGAGTTCCAACCATATAACCTTGAAGAGTTCTAACCATATACTCTGAAATTTTATGGTATATATATTTGTACAAATCTTGTGCAATTTTGTACAAATCTCTGTAAAAGATCTTTATAAATTGATTTTAATACTGAAATATTAAGTGTCTTTAAATCATCCACGAACCTGATTTTCCAACTGTAATTTATGACCACTCACCCCCCGTTCTTTAAGACCCCACGATTTTTTTTTCTTTTTGTTTCTTTGAAATATTCTGGCCATATTCCTTTGCTGGCCGTTTCAAATCGCCTAGGTCAAAACATTTTTAAAATTCTGACTATCCACAGAGTATCAAAAAAGACTCAAATGTTTAAATCTGTAAAACTATAGAAAACAGCTACAAACTAAAGAATTTAGAAAATGAATAAAATTATTAGCGTGTTTGAAAACTGACAGAGCTCACCAAAACTTTGGTACGGCGGCTGTCATACCTGCCATACCCATTGCGTCGTACCTGGATAGTAAACTATGGCATCACTACAGTAAATTGACCTCATCACAATGATATCTACCTCAAAATGCTGTAATTTCAAGTGAATATCGGCATTTTTCAAAAATCAGTGTTTTCCTCATTTTGGATGACCATTTTTGATGACCTTTTCAAGTGACTAAATCGTCTTTGATCGAAGTAATTCAGTAGAAATGATCAAATAGTACCTTTTTGCCAAGTTTTATTCAGGTATAGGCATTACATCATGAGATACAGCTGTTAAGTCAACCTTCCAATTTTTTGCCTTTTTGGCGCCCAATATAGGCCACTAATAGGGTGAGATTCTAATATCTCTGATATGTCACAAAATGTTCCTGATATTAACTTAAAGACTTGACATAATTTGTTTTCTGAAATACTATTGTGGTTTCTTGGAAGAGCAGCAAAAAAAAAGGACCAAAAAACAAAAATTTTAGACGTTTTTGATGACGTCATCACATGATCACGCGACTTTTTGTATTCATTTTTTTATTTTTTGAAGCTTTACATGGTACTTTATATTTGTGGTAAGTTTTATTGAAATTCATTGAGAATTGCCAATTTAAACAAGGGGTGAATAGGGTCAGAGGAGCCAAGCACTTAACGAATAGGGTTAATCCCCACTTGTCTTGTTGGTCAAAAAAGTTCAAAAGTATGCTGATTTGATTGGTAAACTTTTAGTATGTTGTAAAACAAGGGTAAGGGCTTACAAAAAAACCAGCTTCGCTTTTGTTCAAATTTATTCCTCTATTTCTATATTTTTGTCGTATCTGGTCCGTTTGTTTCGTTTAACCCTATTTACCCCCCCACCCCAAATCGAAAAATTAGATTACTCGGAAACTACAAAAGCAATTGACTTGAAATTTTGGCCCAGTGAACAAAATTTAGTTGCGCAACTTTTAAAAAAAAATTTAGACCAAACCACCCCCCTTCCCCCTGACCACGCCCTCTTTTTTGGGCATGGGTGTAACATTTTTTATCCAATATCACACTCTTTCAGTCTATTAACTTGACTTATACTAAACCTTTCATAATCAAACTTCACAGTTGAGTAGACAACAAAATGAGGAATATATGTTGGCAAAATACCAACATCACTGACGTCAATACGACGTCATTTTTTGCAGATGCCGTCATTTTCCGAAAAATGGCGATTTCGAAGTTTTTGACGATGTCATCACCATGTCATGTGACTAGGCAAAATAAAAACATGTTTTTTGAGTAGAATTTATGAGTTGCTGCTAGTATATAAAGTTTCATCCAAAAATACAAAGTAGTTCTCAAGATACAGCCCTGAGTTGAATAAACCAAATTTTTGCTTTTTTGGCGCCCTTTAGAAAGCCCTTTTAGGTCGAAATGCTTATAAATTATTTATGGAGTATAATTTACAATAAGTTTGGATTGATTTCCATTGGTATTTGTTTTCTGGTAAACTTTTACTGGAAAATAGCAAAGAATATAAAAAGACCTTGAAAATCGCCTCTTTTTGACGTTTCTGATGACGTCATCACCTAGTCACGTGACCTGAGGGGTCAATTTTTTCATTTTTTGAAACTTGTTGTTTTATATTTGTGGTAAGTTTTATCCATTTTGGTTAAGAATTGGCAATTTAACCCCCCCCCCCATGCTTCTAACGTACATAAAAAAGCCCATGTTAAATAGGGTTAAGACTTAAAACCTATTTGTCAAAAACTGAGCAGCATCATACAGTTTTTTGAAATTGTTTCAAAATTACCTAAATAGCCAAATCAGAGCGTTGAGAAGCAAAAAGTACATTCATTATAAACATCAACTGCTGATATTTTTTCGAGCCCTGCTAACAAATTGTAATTATATAACTATTCAGTGGTGTATCTTAGGGATTTTTATTGATTGCCCCATTCAGACAAAATGAAGACTACATTTGAAAGTCTGAAAAATTTTATAACTGTCCGAGTTTGAAATTTGATTGATTTTTCAGTCTGAAATAGCATTTTTTATCAAATTTCATTTTCACTTTTTCTACATGCCCAGATAGGGTAATTGAAACTGTCATTTCTGATTTTTTCATTTGCCCCCTTAATTTTTCACCTATCTCAGACAGTTAGGCAACCACTAAAATTTGATTGAGTTTGTATTTATAATACACCTAGCTATCTAAAAAAGCTACTTTTTTCAATTCCCAAGAGTGATAGCTTAGATAACTTTGACCAAAAAATTTAAATAAAATTAAACCATAGAATAAGGCAAGCTATTTCAACCAGCATTTCTGACCAGTATGCAATAAAAAAAAAGTAAAAAAAAACAATTTTTTAATTCCAAAAAATACATGAAGCTGATTTTTTGAATATTAGATGAGTAATTCAACTTGGTAAAAGCTACAAATTATAAAAAAAATCAAAAATAAATTTTTTATAAAATTCCTGAACGTTCTGAATGTTATAGCTATAGATTTGAAAGTTATGAAAGTTGAAAGAGAAGAGGTCTCCATTATGATTTATTTTCACAGGCATAAGTTAGCTGGTCTATTGATAATGAATAAATGGATAAGCAAGTATGTAGTTGAAGCATTCTGCTGTAATTTTTAGAAATGCAGCTATCTAGCTACCTTTACAATTTAATCTAGCTAGTCTGTAGTTAGCAGTAGTGGTGGAAGTGCATAAAATAATTATAGGAGGAAACTAATTTCTTGATCCTTTGTGTGCTTGGATGCTTAGCTACCACAAACCCAGATGACTATAACAGAAAAGCGAGAACAGTTTCGTGGCTACTAGAAGCTTATTGAAACATGTTCAACAAAAATTTTGTTGTCATGGTATAACTTGGCTCATATATCAAAATAATTTTGCCTTGGATAGTTCATATTTTTGCAATGTGTTAAGATTTTCTGTGAGTGCTTAAATTCATATGTGTCATTCTTCGTCGAAAAAGGGACTCTAACTTTTCTTTGTTAACTTTTCAGAAGGTTTTAACATTCACAGCAGAACGTTTTTGAAAAACAGTAACGCTTCACGCTGGAACATTCTCTATAATGAAAACATATAATTAAGGACGCACTCTGGGAACAAAACGCTAAAATCCGGAACACTCTTGGAAATCAAATAGCATTCTGAGTAAGAACATTCTGCTAAGTGTTCCGAAACGTTAGAATTTTGACTTTTCTCTACTAATAAGGCAAAATTATCTTTGTAACGATTACAATTGTTTATGGTAAAATGTGTCTCCTTCAAACATCCTTGGCACTTGGGAGCGTATTATATAGTGAACCCAAAACAGAAAACCAAGCCTCACATGCAGTGAATCTCAAATGCTTAAACTTTGTGCTAACATCTCTTGATGTGAACCAAGAGTTCATACCAATTGGCATTGTAAACTTGATGAAATTTTTGAAACTTTGATGAAACTTTGTAAACTTTTGTATTCATAAGAACTTTTGAAAACATTTTTAGAGATTTTGCTGCATAGGAAGAGATAATTCATTAGAAATCATTGTTTTTATTTAATCTTAATTTTTTTTTTTTTAGATAATGGCCTATTTTTATTTTTGACTTGTCTGTCAAAAATAAAATGGTAATAATTTTTCAAGTAAAGAGTTGTTTTTCTATAAGAGCTTTTGCCATGAAACTTTGTGACTTTTAACAAAATTTATCTGGTTACATTTTCATTAAAAATTTTTTATACGACCACGCCCACTTTTGCCATGGCAACGCCCTAATTGCGGCCCGATAGGCCAAATTTAGGGGTTTTTTTTGGGCAAAATCCAAATTTTGGGCCCAAAACGTTTGTAACTCCTGATGATGAAAAAGGACTTTGTTTTAGTAGAGAAATAAAGAAAACCGCATGTTCAATTTTCATGGCTTTCCAAAGTTGAAAACCTAAAAATGCAAATTTTTCGGCAAAAAATGATGACGTCATCACATTTTGACAACACCATATGATAAGTATGGTACCAAAGTGTTCAGAATAAGTTGGTCTTTTAGTGTACCAAGTTTCATTACTTTAAAATAAGTGGTTCCTGAGATCTCAAGGGGTGGGGGGGGAGGTGGGGGCAAAATTCGCCCCCCCCCCAGTTCTGAGGAGCCCCTAAAAAGCCCAGTTCTAATAGGATTAATAAAACATTCTTTCTTCTTTGAAAATAAAATTGAAATGATTGGTGGAATTTGCAAAGAATTTTTTTACTCCTATGTTCCTTAGAATCTTGTGCATTTATTCCCGTCGTACAGTTTGGTTCAAGTTAGAACTGTGCAAAATGAAAGCATAATTACTTCTAACAAATCACAGAAACCACAGAACAAGTGAAAACGGTGCCCTTTGCCATTTTATAACATGTAGAAATTGAGTTAGATTGAGTTTTAAGAGCTCAGAGCAAGTTAAAATAGTGTCCGCTGCCGTATTTTAACGTGCAGAGATTGAGTTGGAGCAAATTTTAAGAGATTAGAATAAGTGAAAACAGTGTCTGCAGCCGTATTTTAACATGTAGAGATTGAGTTAGAATGAATTTTAAGAGCTCAGAACAAGGGAAAGCAGTATCCGCGACTGCCTTTTAATGTGAAGATATGGAGTTGGAACAAATTTAAGTAATCAGAACAAGTGAAAACAGTGTCTACAGCCGTTTTATAACGTGTAGATATCAAGTGAGAATGAATTTTAAGAGCTCAGAACAAGTGAAAACAGTTTCTGCGGGTGTTAATTTTTAATGTGTAGAAACTGAGTTAGAACAAATTTTAAGTGCTCAGAATAAGTGAAAACAGTGTCTGTGGCCTTTTTTTAATGTGTAGCATCGAGTTAGAACAAATTTTAAGAGTTCAGGACAATAAAAAACAGTCTATGCGGCCGTTTTCTAACGGGTAGATATCAAGTGAGAACAAATTCTAGGTGATCAGAACAAGTGAAAACAGTGTCTACGGCCGTTTTTTAACGTCTATGAAATTAGAACAAATTTTAAGAGCTCAGATGATATCCGCAGCTATTTCTTAACATGCAGAATTAAGTTGGAATGAATTCTAAGAGCTCAGATTTATAAAAAACAGTGTCTTCGACCACTTTTTAATGTAAAGATATGGAGTTGGAACAAATTTAAATAATCAGAACCAGTGAAAACAGTGTCTACTGCCATTTTATAACATGTAGATATTGAGTTAGAATGAATTTTAGGTGCATAGAACAAGTGAAAACAGTGTCTGTAGCGGTTTTTTAACGTGTAAACATTGAGTTAGAGCAACTCTTAAAAGCCCTGGAAGAGTGAAAATAATATTTGCGACTGGTTTATCATGTTTAGAAATTTCAGAGTGTGTGACAGGGCAAGCCAAAACGAATTCTCGAAATACAGGAAGTGAAAGAGATGTCTGTGACTATATCACATCATAAGAAATCATCATCAGAAACCAACTGCATTTGTTTGCATAAAGATTCTGTCGCATTCAGATTTTTTTTATGGTCGGTGTATGAAAGTTAATTTCTGAGAATCGCCCAGGGGTCGAAATTACGTCCGGTTGTCCGTCATGTCCGGTTAAAAAGTCCATATGACCTGACAAAAATTTTCTGATAACATACATTTGACTGATCACTTTCTTTTCCTTTGAAATTAAAAACGTATATTAAATAAAAGAGACTTCTATCAACAGTTTAATTTAATTGAAAAAAAAAAATTCACTTTATATCGATGTCTTATAAAATATTTTCCGTTTATCACTTTGTGTACAGTGTATATCTTTTTGATTGATCACACTTATTTATAATCAGGCTGATGACACTTTTTAATTCAAAACAGTTTTTTTATATCAAGCTTTTAAATCATACCTTAAAAGCATGATTCTTTAATCATGCTTCAAAATTTTTTCGATCATGCTTTTATTTTGAATCAATTACACATTATTTTTTACTTTTGATAATAGCCCAAGTCACACTGACGATTATTTAATTTAAATGGATTATTTAAATTTTTTCAAAGCCTTCAAAATGTATTTTCTTTGTAAAAGTTTTTATTGAATAACACGTATATACAATACTGAGAATAAATATTTGTCATATTTATCAAAATTTTATAATTTAAGTCATTTTCTATTGTTTCCAAAAAATTCAAATAATCAATTTAAATTAAAGAATCCTCAGTGTGACTTCGGCTAATGTCAAAGCACATGATTAAAATAACATAACATTTAATATTAACATCACAATGTCATTTTGTGTATATTTTCATCTCAAGAAAACTCTTTTTAAAAAACATTTGCAAAATCACAAAACAAAAATATAAACACTAAATGATTTTTAAAATAAACTGTTATGTTGTTTTTTTGAAAATCTATCATGTTATAAAACATTCAATCAATTAAATTAATGTTTTCTCAAATGTTATTCTGAAGATGACTTATCTTTTTCAAAAATATTTTATTGACAGTAAGTCTAATGTCTAAAATGAAAAACATGACAAGATTTGCATTTAAAAAGTAAAAAACTTATTCAATATTAGGTCCTTCAATATAAACTGTTAAATCAAAGTGAATGGCAATGAGAAACGAATTTCATATAAGTTTTGATACTTCCCGTAAATACTTCTGTATTCAAGAAAAATGAAACATATTGAGAAACAAACTTCGTATAAGCTTTGAAATTTTCCATAACTTTTACATTCAAAGAAATATACTTTGAAATATAATGAGAAATAACATTACTTTGAAATATAATGAGAAATAAACTTCATAGAAGCTTTGAAATTTACCGTAAATACTTCTACGTTCAAGAAAAATGAAATATGATGAGAAACAAACTTCGTAGAAGCTTTGAAACTTCCCGTAAATACTTCTATATTCAATAAAAATGAAATATAATGAGAAACAAACTTTGTAGAAGCTTTGAAATTTGCTGTAAATACTTCTACAGTCAAGAAAAATGAAATGTAATGAGAAGCAAACTTCCTAGAAGCTTTGAAATTTGCCGTATATACTTCTACATTCAAGAAAAATGAAATAAAATGAAAAACAAATTTCGTAGAAGCTTTGAAACGTACCGTAAATACATTTACATTTATAAAGAATTAAATATAACCTCAAACTAAAGTGATATGAAATGAAATGTTTTTTATCGGTACAATTGTTTTCATTTTCAAATTAAATATATACTTTGAATTAAAGGCGCACAATTTTGATAATTTTAACAGGTCAGACGCCCTGCACCTAACGCACCTTTATTAATTTAGGGGTGTGCAGAGGTGAGCGCGCTCGATCGCGCGCCCTAAATGACATTGACTGATATGACTGTCAAAATTAAGTTTGCATACTGACCTCAATAAAGCTTGTTGACATTGTTTTTTATTCATTTATTATACATTCTCAACGTATTTCAAAAGGAATTTTCCTGTCTTTCTTTGGAAGAATTTAGATGCTTAAAATGGTGAAATAGCCAAAATAGATGGCCAAAACTGCAAAATTTTCGTCGCCGCCCAACAATGGTGGTAGGCCTTTTGGAAGCCACTATTTTCAGGAAAAATGTCCGGCCAATTGAAATTTCCTTATTTTGAGCCCTGATCGCCAGTGATATTTTTGGAGGATATTGAACGACCTTTTTTTTCTAAGAAAAAGTCTAAGAAAAAGACTATGGATGTACATTAAGCTTGAACAAAATATTCTAACGTACTTGAAAATTGTAAGGCTTGTACGTCAATATACAACTTCCAAAATTGAGATAGTGTATTAGCTATGAAAAGACTGGTTGGCATTGAAATAGAATAACCTAGTTATCATGTGGTTGAAAATAAAGCGACATCATAAATAATACTGTGCCTAATATTTTTGGGCAGAAATGTTTGGACAAGCACAATTATAAAAAGTTTTGTTGTTCTCACTACATAGATAGGCTAAAAAATGAGTTCTTGGAATGTGTTCTATAAAGAATATTCTATAAAGAACATTCCTGGGAATGCATTCTGGAATGTATTCTGAATAAAGAACATTCTTAAAAAGCATTCCAGAAAGAACGCTTTCTTCGTAAAAATATAGAGCCCCAGGTTTTCCCGTCGGATGACACATAACTACAAAATTCCAATCACAAAATTTCAATTTCAGATTTTCAATCACGAAATGTGTTCAGACTATACATTTCAATGTTGACAATTGGAACATCTGGTAAACTTTTTGAGTCTCCTTTAGTCTAGAATAAATAATGCATGTAATTATATCAGTGAAAAAGCAATGAAAACATCTAATATTAGTTTGCGAGATCCATCGCCTACTTGGATATTTATTTTCAGACCTTGACTTAAGGTCAATAACTAATAGTCAGAATTTTTTGACAGATAGAGGACTTCTTCTGGTCTTTATTTCCTGTAGTACATTGCAGGGTTTTTCTATGAAATTTGCTAATCTTTATAACTGTGATGACCAGTAGTAAACAAGAAGTTCTATGACAAAATGAGAGATGGCCAAAAATATCCTTCAGGCCACCAAATAAGGAAAATTCATCATGTACATCGGCATACTTAATTATGCAAAACTTTGTATCTCTTATAATTGAGGCGTACTACTGTATATATAAATTTTGTAACTGAGTACGCAATGGAAATAAAACTGAATTTGGAAAGATAAGCACTAAAATAATCTATCAAATAATATACAAGTTTTTTATTTATTAACGCAAGAAGGTGGTCTTGATTTTAAAAGAAGAAAAAGTGTTATTAAAAGAAAGAGAAAACAGCTTGACAAACTCAACACGCTGTGTTCTTGAGTACGCAATAAAAGGTAATGAATAACAGTATCAGGCATGGAAAATTGTTAAGTTTGCAGAAACGAAGTGTCGTTACTGTCATTTCATAGCTGCCATAACGACGGAAACCTTTTAGATCTTTATTATATGAAAAATATGAAAAAATTTGTTTTGCTCTTATTTTCAAGTAGATTTGATGCCACAAACATAGTTTCTTACAATTTTTGTTTCAAAAAGATTTATAATGACTATATTTTTATACTCTTATTCCAATTATTCTTCTCATTGATGTTGATTTGAGGCTACTGAAAATTTCTTGCAGAAACTAAAAATCGTTACCGTAATTGCAATGCCACGGAAACGATGCGGTAACGAAACAATCGTTTCCGTCAAATTTCCATGCCGAGTATACTTTTTATCATAAATTTTTACGTACGTGATTGAACTTGAAAGAACACTTGTTAAGTACGCAATGAAAATCTTGAGTAACATCTTACTGACGTACTCACTTATTTCGCAACCTGTCCTTGGATAAAACCCAGTATTGTGCCGTTTAAATAAGCTAGCTAAATCTTATATTAATTTGGGGGTGAAAAGGGTTCTCTTTCTGCTTATCTCACAAAATACGACCAATTTCCATAACAACTGGGAGGAAATCAGAGGAATTGAAGTTTCCCACTCTCCTAGTTAAATATTTTTTGATGGCAAATGGCAAAAATTACTCAAATTTTTCATTAATCAGAATGCCATGCGCACAAAAAATTTTAATTCCAAAAATCTCCCCCCCCCCTCACAACATGGGGAGCTCAATTCCTGGGGGGGGGGATTCAATTTAAAAATGGTCAAAAAATTTAACAGGTCTAATTCAGTACAGTCAATTGTAATAGAAAATTTTTGCATTTGATTGAAAATGTTGCTAGATTTATAGCTCATTTTATTTTATAGATTTTGGCTCATTTTAGCGATTTTTCATGCTCATAAAGGTGCAAACAAAACAAAAGTTGTGGGCTATTTTTTGTTTTTGAAAGTTATATGTGGCCTATCATCATGTAAAAATGTGTCTTAATTGGACTTTTGGTTCCCACTATATAGGGGTAGGGGGTATATTTACCCAACTTTAGAGCATTAAAAAATCAGCTTTGGCAGGATCAAGCCCCAATTTAAGGCCAACTATGCTGAATTTTGAACAATGATTTTATGTGATGAAATTCAAAATAATGGAAATTCACACAAGTATCAGAGGGTCTGGAAATCTAGTACTTATATAATTTGGCATAGGTAAATAGCAAAAACTATCAATCAGGCAAAAAAAAAAAATAAGTGACAACGTTATCAAAACATAAGCATATCAGATTTTTTTTTTTTTTTTAATTTTTCAAAGTTATTCTATATTATTAACATGACTAATTTCCAGTTTAAATGATGTTTGGTTTTCAAGAATAGGGCATTTTACCCCCTGGACCAAATATTTTTTTTCTTTATCATTCTTTTTTGATTACTGCTTGTTTCTATTATATGAGATGAAATAAAAACTGGTGTTCATCATTTTTTCTCCTCTTTCATATGAACCCAACTTATATTTTCACCTTGGAATCCCTTTAATGGTATAGAAATAAGTAATCAACCTATAATATTATCAGCATAATATCAGACTATTTATTTAGTTATATCACAATTGCTGTAAGTTGAATCAATAACACTGGTCCAGCATATTTCAATATTCCTCAAGTATACATCACAAGTCCTCATATACCAACCTGGGCAGGCACTGGTTCAAATACATCATTGCTGTTGGAGGAAGAAGAGACTACTTTGACTCTAAGTCAACATCTTTATTTCTACATCATTCATTTATCAATGGTAGCAGAGGATAACAAGATCTACTGACATCCCTATTGAAATCACAACACTCAAAGCAAAACAGCTAAAGTAACTAAACTCCAAAGGTTATTAATATTTACACAACATGGCTTCAAATAGCACAAAAACACGTCCTTCCTTATCAAGATGTAAGAGTTATGATGACTGGCTCAAACTTATAAAGGTAGGAAGCATTTCACCAATCTCGCACCAGAGCGTCAAGGATCAGCATTAGTGTTATCACTAGAAAATGAGGCTCTTGATGCTGTTCTTGAATTTGACGAACAAGTGATTGCTGAAAAAGAAGGTGTAGATACTATCATTACTCGACAATTGTTTTAACCCTATGTTACCTGGAGGGGGGAGGGTAAATTTTACCCCCTCAGGAAACTTTTTTTAATAATTTCCGTTGCAGTTAATACTTTTTGATAAAATTTTGACTGAGTGTATAAAATTTATTTCTGTACCCAACCATGAAAAAATTTCGGGGGGTCTGGGTTCTAGTCGCTAGCTATGCCATCATAGAACCTAGGGATAACAATTTTTCAACACTGGTTGTTTTCAAATTAGTTTTACAGAGTCTCATGACTTATTGCTAGAATGGATTGACAAATTATTGTGACATAAGTAGTCTGCCATATGTCAGAAGTATTGTGTCGTCATTGTGACGTCAGACGTCAAAAAAGCCGCGAAATGCAGAAAATTCAGTTTTTCAAGACTCTGATGACGTCATTGCTTATAAAATAATGGTTACATGTCCAATTCAGTTTATTATAGATTGTTTTTGCCATTTTAACGAATTGTCGTGGAAATTATGCAGTTTTGAAGTATATATAGAGTATTTCTGGCATTTTCACCCACGGAAATTTCTAAAAAAATATCCCCCTCAAAAAATCCCTGATTTCTGCCTGAAAAATTTTTTTTTTGAATTTTAGTTAAAATTTCCTTGAAATATATTGTATTTTGTATAAGTATGCGAAATATGAAGTTCTAAGTCATTTCACATATATAGATATGACTATACTAAAAATTAACTTTAAAAACTTGAAAATATCTCTTGCATTTTTCGGCATTTTTGATTATGTCATCACTCAATCACGTGACTTCAGGGTGCCATTTTGGAATTTTTTGAAAGTACTCATGGTACTTTATATCTGTGCAAAGTTTCATTTCATTTGGTCAAGTACTTCAGGATTTAACTACCCCCCCCCCTCCTCCAAAGGTGTTTAAGGTCCATGAAAAAGCCCAGGTATAATAGGGTTAAGAAAGACTCAATGATTACTAAGTATGAAGCTCTAAAAGCATTTGAAACATTTAAGAGACCGTCAAATATGTCAATTTAATCATTTCTCATTGAATTTGTCAAAAGACTCTTCAAAACTAAATCATACGGAACAGAACAATCTGATGATATATTAGCTTATAGACTCCTGAAATCAGCAAATCTGTCAAACAGCCATGAACAAATAATAAAAGCCACAATCCCAGAACTAACATATAAAACCATGATTGACCAATTAAAGAAAACCTTCAGTGATGCTTCTCAACACATACCAACAAAAGGAGAGAATATATTCAAAACAGAAGATACACTTCTTGTTGAACGAACAGAGAAACTCTTCATTGATGATGAGCAAGATTTTCCACCAATGATTACTGAATACAAACCAAGTCAGATCATCAAAGAATTATTCACAACAAGCATATGAGAATAACACCTATTATAACAACAAAGCTAATTTCAGACCTAATAATAGAAGACCTTTCAACTGTAGGCAACAAATATTCAATGAACCCAAACAAAACAAAACAAAGGTTTCTTTTCATCACTTTCGGTATAACGAGTGTCTAGACATCATGAATTTGAAATTAATTTAATGAAGAAATTTTTTGATATAATTTTTTTTTTCATATACAAATGAAAAAGATTATTTTCTGAAGACAACCAATTATTTTTCAATGATACAGTATTTCTGTAAGATAGTTTGGTCACCAGTCTACCTTGGATAATTTTCTAAGCAGTTTACGACAAGCAAATTTTCCTAAGTTAATAATCTAAATACATTTGAAGCTACAATACAAGCCTGATAATTTCACATTGTAAAATTTTAAAATGGAAGACATTTCATTGCTCAAAGTGGATACGTAAACAAAATCATAAACAAACACTCATTATCTTTTGTTGTTGGATAGATAGTTGGTTTGGTATGCTAATTTCTTTACATTATGGTTTACAGAGAAAGAGGAGGTTCTAAACCCATCACACTTTTTCCAAGATCTTTAATTTCACTTTAAGTTTCTATATCTTCCACCACTTTGCATTTAGGTAATAATTTTTGTATCAAATATTAACATTCTGTGACGATAACAAGTCTCCATTTTGATTACGTACTGATTATAATTCTTTGTTTATCTATAATACTATTGTATTTATTATAAAACTATGCCAGCAGATTCTAGTATGATTACTTTTCCTCATTTCAGCAAATACATTATCTGCTGCACATACATTACTGCATTTTTAAATGCTTTTTGTAAGGTCGTAAAGATATATATCTGACGTAAATGTTTAAAGGTAAAAGCGAACGAATTCAAGTTTTTTCTACTGTTATATACAGTATCATAAGTGATAGAAGCTTTCCTCAAAACTTAATGTTACTATAGGGCATGTTTTTAAATGACTTTTTCCTAGATAACTTTCTTGATCATTTTTTCCCCTTTTAGAAGTAAAACCTTATTGGTAAATAATCCATCGGTAAAAAGTGACAAATTTTGGCCTCAGTCACGAATATTTATTGTTATCGAATTTTTTATAACATTTTTAGTTTGCACAGTAGCATAGGTTTTAGAGTTTAAACACACATTAGGTCTTCCTGGTACCTATATTTTTGCTCAATACATGTTATTAAGTATGGGCAACTACAATGCATAAGATTATTTACCCAGTAGTAGGAAAAGGAGAGTTCTGGCGCACTTAAATATTCTGTTTGATCTTGTCCCCTTTACCGCAATAGGCATTCTCAAGATGAGTTCTGTGTGATCTTGCTGATGTAATAGGTATGTTCAAGGAGAGGTTCTTTAGTTAGATATTGCCTCTACTGCGACAGGTAATCTCATTGGGGGGTCTATGTCTAATTTTATGCCAAAGCAGTGAAGCGTGAAAGTTGCTAGATTTTTTGGAATAAAAAACAATTTAGTTGAGTAAAATTATGATTGTTACGACACGAGAATTTGTC
>JANSTP010047788.1:0-24887 GCA_025330745.1 Cladonema radiatum
TCAGTTTCCAACATACCTGACACCCTGAATAACGCTGTCGGTTAATGTGTCTGTCAGGTTAAGTGTAGAGTTTTACACCTCTAAAAATTTTATCTTTATAATACATTTTTGATACTTTTCGTATATTTTTGTATCTTCCAAATATTTTGGATGGTGGAATAAAGGGTTTAATACAACAGTGTATGTACTATCTCTTACAACTAATGCATGCCGTCTATGGAATGGCTGCCAAAGAGAACAAATACGCGTTAACTCCTACGTGCATGGTATAATTTCAACTATGAGCGCAGAAAACAAAGTTGAAAACAAAATTGTACTTGCATATTCAGGGGGACTTGATACGTCTATTATTATCCCGTGGTTGAAAGAGCATTATGAAAATGCGCAGATATACGGTATTTGCGTGAATGTGGGGCAGGTGGAAGATTGGAATGCCATAGTTGCTAAGGGCAAGGCTTCAGGAGCCGTGGATGTTATAGTGCGCGATGTACGCGAAGAATTTGTGGAGGATTATATTCTTCCTATGCTACGCGCAGGTGCCGTATACGAAAAAAAATACCTGTTAGGTACGTCCATAGCACGCCCCTTACAGGCGAAGTGCCAAGTCGAGTACGCGCGACAACTGGGCGCGAAAAAGCTGGCTCATGGGTGTACGGGCAAAGGTAATGATCAAATACGATTTGAGCTTGCATACAAGGCACTTGCGCCGGATTGTAGTATTATTGCACCGTGGCGCATGTGGAACATACGATCGCGCGAAGAGGCGATAGAGTACGCGCGCAAGCACGGCGTACCCTTAGGCGCGGTAAACAAGACAAATATATATTCGCGGGACGAAAATGTCTGGCACACCAGTCATGAGGGGGGACTGCTTGAGGACCCGTGGAACAAACCTGAGGAGGACATGTTTTTGCGCACCAGCGCGCCCTTAGAGGTGGCAGATGCCGAGGAGGAGTTGTGTATTCGCTTTGAAAAGTCCAAGCCTGTGGCACTGAACGGCAAGGCTATGCCCTTGTTTGAGCTCATAGAAGAGCTTAACAGCATTGCGGGTGCTCACGGCGTGGGCAGGGCGGATATTGTGGAAACACGCCTTGTAGGCATGAAGAGCCGTGGGGTTTACGAGACCCCGGCGGGCACAGTGCTGTATGAAGCGTTGAGTGAACTTGAGATGATAACGCTGGATAGGGATACCCTTGCTATGAAAAACATGCTAGCGTTGAAATACGCCGAGGAAGTGTACGCAGGCAAGTGGTTTAACCATTTTAGAAAAGCTATGGATGCATACATGCAGGAGGCTTCGCGTTACGTAAGCGGCGAAGTGCGCGTGGTGTTGCACAAGGCGCATGTGCATGTTGTGGGCCGCCGTTCGCCGTATTCGCTGTACAGTGAAGACATTGCCTCGTTTGGTGAGAGTAGCTACGACCACCATGACGCCACGGGTTTCATTAACCTATACGGGCTAAACACGGGCATGCAGGCCATGGTACGCGCGGACGAAGCCTTTGAGAGCACGGAACAAACCAAGTTGCTGAAAGAAATGGCGCACTTTTCGAAGAAATAATGGCAATAAAATTACCGCGCCTAAATTTGCGTGAAGAGCAAGGGCAGGCCTACGCCTTTTATGCGCTACTGGGTGGCACAATTGTACATCTTATTAGAGAACTGGCGCATAGGTATGACAATCCTCAAGAATTATTTTTGTCGATTTTTATTTTTAACTATAGTGACTTAGGGATAAACTCCCGCGGGCTCTTGGGGCAACTAACACGTTTTTTGTTTGGAGATAATTCGGTACAAAGTGCAACAAGTGGTTTTGTGCTCTTTAGTACTTTATCGTTTTTGGTGTTACTTTACGGGTTATACAAGGCATATAAAGAAACGCACAATGATAAGTTATACATGATAATCTGTATTGGAACTTTGCTCTGCCTTGCACGTATTGTTACAACAATAGCTGCCGATTTTGTACTCATGGCTGTGTTTGCGCTTTCGTTACTGGCACTGTACAAAAAACGCTATCTGTTGTTGTTTCTCTTGTCTTGCTTCGGCGTTGCGGCGCACAACATTTACTTTGTGTTGTTCATGCCTTTCGTCTTTGCACTTGTCGTATATCAGCGTCCAGAAAAGCAGCTTTGGAGCATGCTTGGCATGGCACTTGTAGGAACGCTGGTTTTTTTACTGAGAACGCTACAAACTGACGATATAGCTACACGATGTATAAGCTTGGTCTCTTCAAACACTATATGTTTTTCCTTAACACAAACTGTACGACAAGCCGTAGAATTTGTAATTGCCTTAAAGTATACCTTGAGAATGCAAACACCTGCACACGGCATTGCTGTTAATTCGATTAATACGATAGTAGTAAATATTATTACAGTGTTAATTATAATTAGCTCCTATTTCTATACATGGGCATATGCATTACGCTACAACAAAGTGAAATTCTCCTGGTTGTATCTCGCCCCTCTTTCGCTTATTTGCGCATTGATAATCGCCGCTGACTATTGGCGTTGGTTTGCCATAGCTTTGTTTGTGCAATTGGCCATCTTCTACATGCTCTCAAAGTTGAACAGCAGTTTTTCCTTACGCTTCATACAAGAACCCGCCTTTTATCACGTATACGTCATATATTGGGCCTTGAGTCTCTTACACGTTACGCGTGCCCCTGTTTTTGCAGTAGCCTATTGTTTTGGACTCATGCTTAAAAAGTACACCCCGCGACTGCATCGCTACTACCGCTGGCCGCGCAATGCCTTGTACGCCCTCATAGCCTTTGACACTCTCGTGTGGGCATTACCCGTCAAGGCGATTATCAAAACTATTGTTACGACACTTGCAAGCCTGGCTTCTGGGTAGCCTTGTCGCGACCTATGCCGTCCCATCTTGCTATACAGTTCTGCAACGCTCCTGACAAACCAAAACTCTCCACAGGAGGTAGGCCTGCGTGCACACTCAGCCCAGCTTTGAAAGTATGACGCCAAGTACAGTGAAAATCCCTGCAAATGCAATCCCAAAAAGCACTAGCATATTGCTAATGCGCTTGTCGGTTTTATCTACTATCGTTTTCATATCATCTATGCGCCCATTAAGACTTGTCTCCAAGCTATCTATCCGCTTATCCACACCATCTATGCGTGCATTAAGACTTGTCTCCAAGCTATCTATGCGTTTATCCACACTATCTATGCGTGCATTGGTGCTTTTTATTTGTTCTGTCAGTTCATTTTTTGTGCTTTTGATTTGCTCCGTGACAACATCTATACGCGCATTGAGTCTACTCTCCATTGTTTCCATATGCGTGTGCGTTTTCTCTATTTCGTGAGTAAAAGTTGCTTTAAAATTGTCAAACTCCATCTTTTGCACTTTCCCCGCCAAAAAGTCATATTGGCTTGTTGGCTCATACCCATTGTCTTTTATTGCTTCGATGCGTGCTTCCATATAGCCTATATTGTACCTTCTTTGTACCATTCTCACAACTATGGATTCACGAAGAAAAGGGCATTCGAGAACATTTCATGCTTGCACCAAACTCTGGCCTCCAACCACGATCAGCGCATAATGGCACCACGCCCACAGCACGCCATGCGCGCCAGCAGTTGCACACCTGCAGCGCGCGTTGTTTGTTACGCGTACCTAAAGCCGCGCAGCGCTTGCAAGCCTGGTTTCTCGTTAGTCTTGCCGCAGCCTATGCCGTACCATCTAGCTATACAGTTCTGTAACGCCCTTTAACAAGCTAAAATTCTCCACAGGAGGTAGGCCTGCGTGTACACTCAGCCCAGCTTTGAAAGTATGACGCCAAGCACAGTGAAAATCCCTGCAAATGCAATCCCAAAAAGCACTAGCATATTGCTAATACGCTTGTCAGTTTTATCTACTATCGTTTTCATATCATCTATACGCCCATTAAGACTTGTATCTAAACTATCTATGCGCGCATTAAGGCTTGTCTCCAAGCTATCTATGCGTTTATCCACACCATCTATGCGTGCATTAAGGCTTGTCTCCAAGCTATCTATGCGTTTATCCACACCATCTATGCGTGCATTGGTGCTTCTTATTTGTTCTGTCAGTTCATTTTTTGTGCTTTTAATTTGCTCCGCAACAACATCTATACGCGCATTGAGTCGACTCTCCATTGCTTCCATATGCGTGTGCGTTTTCTCTATTTCGTGAGTAAAAGTTGCTTTAAAATTGTCAAACTCCATCTTTTGCACTTTCCCCGCCAAAAAGTCATATTGGCTTGTTGGCTCATACCCATTGTCTTTTATTGCTTCGATGCGTGCTTCCATATAGCCTATATTGTACCTTCTTTGCACCATTCTCACAACTATGGATTCACGAAGAAAAGGGCATTCGAGAACATTTCATGGGTGCACCAAACTCTGGCCTCCAACCACGTCAGCGCATAATGGCACCACGCCCACAGCACGCCATGCGCGCCAGCAGTTGCACCCCTGCAGCACGCGTTGTTTGTTACGCGTACCTAAAGCCGCGCAGCGCTTGCAAGCAAGCCTAGAGCCATTCCACACGGAAGAACATGTGTTAATACATACGCTGTCTTACAGTTTCAAGCGTTTGAAAATGGCCTCGGGAATGCATTTTACAACACTCATAATGAAAAACCACATACGCGGCGTATAGAGTATGTTTTTGTTTTTTGCAATGGCCTTGTGTATATCCAATGCCACCCGCGCAGGCTTTGCGAAGAGGGGGCCTTTTTTCAAATGCGCGGTCATAGGCGTGTCTATAAAGCCGGGTTTGACAGTGAGTACCCCAATGCCCGAAGATTGCAGGCGATTGCGTAGCCCCTGGGCGAAGGTGCTAACCATGGCTTTTGCCGTGCCATAGGTGTAGTTGCTCTGCCTGCCGCGGTCTCCGGCAATGGAGGAAATGACGGCTATGGTGCCCTTGCTCCCGCGCTCCTCCATGATGTTTGCGCAGTGCATCATGAAGGAAAGCATCGACATGCCGTTGGTGATCATTGCCTCTTCTGTCTCTTGCCAACTGCGCTGACATGCCTCTTGGTTGGGCAACACGCCATGCGCCATAAGCACTATGTCAAAGCCACCAAGTGCTGCACATGCAGTCTCTAGCGCTACTTTGTGTTTCTCTATTTCTCGCGCGTCTAGCACGACGTATTCTACCCCCTGTGCCCCACGTACACGCGCGTCTTGTGCAAGGCTTTCTAGCTTTTCCTTGTTGCGCGCTACCAAGTAGAGCCTTGCGCCTTCTTGCGCGTACAGGTTTACGATACTTTGGGCAACGGCTGACGTTGCGCCAATTACGAGAATTTTTTTCATAGTTCTAACCTCTGTGCTTGTAGTGATGTAAATTTTTTCCTTGCACCCTCTCGGTTTTTAACAAAATCTTCATAGCCTTTATAGCCCGCACGTATCATGCGCACATCGCTGCATGCGTCTTTTGTAAGATATAAACGCCCGTCGTAAGTCAGAACTACCTCGTCTAGCTTTTCAAAGAGTTTTTTCGTTTGCTCACACATTTTGAAATCCAGAGCTAGCGTGTAACCTTCTTGTGGAAAGGAAAGGAGGTTTTCATTGTGCTCGCCGAGAAGTTTTAACACAGATAAAAAAGAGCCCATGCCAGACGCAGAAATTGCCTCTAAGAGTTTTTCTATGCCCTCTACGCCGTTTTGTTTTGGCAGCACACAGTGATATTGCGTAAACCCCTGCTTGCCGTAAATGCGGTTCCAATGATAGACGCCGTCTAAGGGGTAAAAAAATTTTTCATAAGAAACGCGTTGTGCGCTTTCCTTGAAAAACGCTTTTCGGTAGTAGAGCGTGTTAAAGGCTTGCACGGTTACGCTGTTTAACAAAAAACCTGACATCATCATTGGCACGGATTTCGGCTTTTTCTTCGGCACGTCAAAGTCGCCGTCGTCGCAGTGCTCACCCGTCATGAGTAAGCCGCGCCCCAAGGTACGTTTGCTGCCAAGGCATGCAAGCCACGCCACCGAATATGTCGCGTTGTAGTTCTCGTCCATAAGCGCGCACAACTGCTCTACGTTTTTAGCCTTGTAGGTTTTTTGGTTTATGTACGCGCTGTGTATTTTTACAAGCTGTATGGTCGCTTGCACTATAACGCCGTAAAGCCCCATGCCCGCACACACGTACTTAAACAGTGTATCCTCTCGGGTAATGATGCGCATTTCTCCGTTTTCGTCCACGAGGCCTAACTCTAGCACGCCGCGCGAGAAGCACCCGTAGTGGTGATGATTTTTGCCGTGCACGTCTGAGGCAATAGCTCCGCCTAGAGTTACAAACTTAGTGCCCGGCGTCGTGCCCAAAAACCAGCCCTTAGGCACGGCAAATGCCAAAATGTCCCCCAGCGTTACGCCTGCCTGTGCCGTTAGCACACCGCGCTCTTCGTCAAAGGCTATGAGCTTGTTTAACCCCCGCATGTCCAAATGCCTGTGGTACACGGCACTGTCCCCGTAGCTACGCCCCATTCCGCGCACAACAAAGCGCTCTTCGCCCTTGCAGTATTCTTGAACTTGAGAAATAGTAGTAGGACTATAGGGCACACTCTCTACTACAAGGGTGTTGCCCCACCCGGATATGTTTTTCACCATGGCTCTAGTGTACAATAGAATGTACATCCTACCATACGGTGAGGCCTATGCAATTACTGCGACTACTACGACCTAAACATTGGACAAAAAACGGCTTTGTGTTTGCTGCCATCATCTTTGCTCGCGAATGGCATGATCGAGCACAACTCCTTTCTGTATTACGCGTCTTTCTGGTTTTTTGTCTTGCCTCTTCATGCGTATACATTATCAACGACATACACGACAGAAAAAAAGATGCTCTCTCGCCTACAAAGAAACACCGCCCCATTGCAAGCGGCAAGGTAAGCGTGTTCGCAGCACTGCTGTTTTTAAGCGTTCTTGTAGCCGCATGCATTGCCGCGCTTGTGTTGTACCTTCCTAAAAACGTAGGCTATGTGGTAGCCGCCTACCTGGTGTTAAACACGCTGTACAGCGCATATCTTAAGCACCTGTTTTTGATAGACATTTTCATCCTCTCCGCCGGGTTTCTCTTGCGCACCTACGCGGGGGCACAGGTCATAAGCGTGCAACTTTCGCATTGGATGCTCTCCACCGTATTGTGCCTCACCCTGTTTTTAGGGGGCATGAAACGCCGTCAAGAGCTTTTTAACAACCGCAGCGATTATCGCCCCGTGCTCCACCATTACTCCATAGCCTTTTTAGACAAGCTACTCATGCTTACAAGCATTTCCACCTTTGTCTTTTACAGCCTCTACATCACCCTAGTATCACCTCGGCTGTTTCTCACCGTGCCCTTGGTTTTGTATGGACTTCTGCGCTACTTAAAAAACGTGGAGGAAAACACAGTAGAAGACCCAGTAAGCGATTTGTTTTCTGACAGGGCACTTGCAATTACCGTGGCGCTGTGGGTCTTAGCCGTGCTTGTGCTGTTGTAAGTAAACAAGGGCTCCTGCGCGCGCGTGAACTTAAGGCCCCACAGGCTGCATTAACCCATACAAAGCAATCTGCGCCTGTGCTTAATGCATAGTTTCGAAAAGCACGTTCATGTAAACAAACGCTCGTTTAAGCGCTGTGTGCCTGCATGCCGTTGCCTTCTAGTTCTCGAAAATAACGAACCGTACCAACTTTGAGTTCAAGTGTTGCATCTTCGTCGCACACAACAATAGCATGCGGATGCATTTGCACCATGCTCGACGTCCACATGGTGTTAATACCGCCCTCTACCATGTGGTGTACCGCGCGCGCCTTGTTTTCTCCTGTGGCTATAATTAAAACCTCGCGAGAATCAAGAATGGTCTGTATACCAACCGTAATGGCGGTGCGGGGCACTTCATTCAAAGACGGAAAAAACCGCGAATTTTTCACGCGCGTATCATGAGTGAGCGTTTTTTCTCGGGTACGAGACTGCAAAGACGAACCGGGTTCATTAAAAGCCAGGTGGCCATCTGCACCTACGCCTCCAACAAACAAGTCTATGCCACCCTCGCGCGCAATGCTTTTCTCGTATTCATCGCATTCCTTTGATATATCATCCGCCATGCCGTTGGGAATGTGCGCATTTTCTTGTGCAATATCTATGTGCGAAAATAAATGTTTATGCATAAATGCGTGATAGCTGTTAGGGTCATCGGGTGCTAAACCGACGTACTCATCCATATTGAATGTAGTAACCGCCTTAAAAGACAAGCTTTGATTTGCACATTTCTGGGACAAAAGCGCGTATGTTTGTTCTATACTACCACCCGTTGGAAGCCCCAAAACCGCCTTACCTCGCTCAGAAACACTGCGCATAATTGTTTGTTCTATATAATCTGCTACCCAACTCGACGCCTTCTGCGCGTTATTACATACTATAAGTCTCATATTCGTATTTTATTTTAAAGTATTTTCATAGAATATGCTACTGTGAATTCACCGGTCGCACCGTCATTGTATTGGTTTTTGTTTTGTTTTTATTACATTGCCCATGAAATAAATTGTTAAATTGGCGCATAATGGTATTATGAAAATATTTTAATAAACAAATAATATCAAAAAGAATCATAAACACTTTTGCCTAACATTTTAACATATGATTACACTCAGATGTCGAAATTTATAAAATATAAAACAAAAATAAAGGGATTCTTGTGAAAAAGTTATCACTAATAAGTATACTGTTTTTTTAGTATTTATATTAACTGCTTGTCCTGAAATATTGCCTTCAATATCAAAGTCAACACAAAAATTAAACACAGGTGATACAGAAATAATAAAAGCAGATGGAACACCAGCAACGTAACTAACATGTCTTACATGTTTTCTGTTGGTATTGGTGTTCAGCACCCTAAGGGCATTGATGAGAATGCAGTATTCAAAGGAAAAATAAGTGGGTGGAATACACAAAAAGTAGAAAATATGTCTCATATATTTAGCGGTGGTAAAAACATCGCACAATATCTAAGTGGATGGAAAACCGGCAATGTAATTAACATGGCTCATATGTTTGCGTATAATAAAAAAATCAACAACCCAACTATAAGTAACTGGGACACTAGCAAGGTGCAAAACATGTTTGCAATGTTTGCAGAGGCTGAATCATTCAACCAAGGTTTAAATTGGATAACAAACAATGTAACGACCATGAATAGTATGTTTTTGAAGGCTTATAATTTCAACGGCAACATAAATGACTGGAATGTAGAAAAAGTACAGCACTGAAATGCTATGTTTGAGAACGCTGTTAATTTCAACGGCAAAATAAGCGATTGGAAACCATTAAATACAAAATCCGAAAACTCCATGTTTAAAGATGCTAAAAAATTCAGTCAAGATCTAAGTAGTTGGGTTATGAAAAAGTTGCCAGATTATTATACTACGGGATTTGCACAAGGGGCGATACAATTTACCAAAAAACAGTGGCCAGCACAGTTACAAAAACAGGAAAAGACTCCGAGAGTGTGCGAAAGCGAGGAGACGTCCCTTCAACTTAGCGATAACGAAGCATGCCCTAATAATAATGAATAGATGCAGACGCCCGTGTGGGACTCCTCTCATTCACGCACATGTGTCATCTTTTTGGCAGATATAGTTCTCTCTCTGGGACAATCGTGCTTGCCATGAGTGGAGAGGGCTTTCCCGTGGTGTACTATCGCATGGGATGCCTCTCTGCATAACTAGGCTGCTTATTGCAGAAATTTATAAAACTGCGTCAGCAAGACACGCAACTCTGCAGGTTTCTCTGCATGTAACGCGTGTCCTGCATCTATTTCTTCTAACTCGTACGCAGGGAAAAAACGCTCTATGGCATGAAAATATTCTGGAACTATGTACTGAGACTGTAGGGCACGCACAAAAAGCGTGGGTCCGCTAAAATACCTGTTTTCTAGCTGCGCGCGCGGAAAGGAACGCAGGGTGTCATAATGCCTTTCTAACGGTGCGGTGCGCAAGGATAACGCGAGCCTACCGCGTTCATTCACAACGACGCTTTTCATCAAAAAACCCACGACAAGCGGGTCGCTAATTTCCTCTTGAATAAGGACGCGCGCCTCTTCGCGCGTGGTAAGCCCGGGCATGACATTGGCGAGCTTTACCAGGGCGCGTAACTCCTGCGCGTGAAACGGGGGATACTCGACGGGGGCTATGTCCAAAACAACTAAGGATGCCACGGTGTTGGGGTAAAGCATGGCGTATACGCCGGCGAGTTTTCCTCCTAAGGAATGCCCCAACAAATGCACGTTATCTACAAATCTAAAAACATCGTGCTCAAGACTCGCGTGCAACATGTGCGCCATGGTAATAAAAGTGCATTCTTCCAATAACGGCGATTTACCGTGATTTGGTAAATCATAGACTATTGGAACACCTCCCCAAGACGCAATTATGTTTTCCACAGACCTCAGGTTTTCGGAATTTCCAAAGAGCCCGTGAAGTAACACGTAATAGGAATGTTCTTGTCCCTCTGCAATACGCCTAGAAGAATACAAGCGATGCATGTACTATTTGTGCTTATTTTTTTTTCGGCTCAGAATTTCCTTGCGAATTTTTTCAGCCTTGGTAGCTACAAGCGACTTATCAATGGCAGAGCTACTTGCATGGTGTGTTGATACCTCTGAGTCTATGCTCACTTCACCGTGCGCATCAGAAGCATGCTCTGAAACCTGAACCAACTTTTCTCCACCAAAGAGATAAAGCATAGGGGTCGCAATAAACACGGACGACCACACACCCTCGACAAGACCCACTAGCAGAGTCAGCGCAAATGTCTGTACGGTACCCGTTGCAAATAGGTAAAGTGAAAGGACGGCAAGCACCGTAGTAAGAGACGTAATGATGGTACGGGATAAGGTACTGGTAATACTAGTGTCGGTTATAGAACGTAAGGCTGCACCTTGCATAAGAGAAATATTCTCACGTATTCTGTCAAATATAACAATGGTGTCGTTTAGTGAATACCCCACAATGGTGAGCACGGCTGCAACCGTAGAAACGCTGACCTCTATTTGAAATGCTCCTATAAAGCCTAAAACAAACAGGGTGTCGTGCAACAAGGCTGCGATGGCCGCAAGCGCAAATTTAAACTTGAAGCGAATGCCCAAATACACCAAAATAAGCAGCATTGCCACAGAGGTGAGAAACAAGGACGAACGCAACAAATTGTTAGAAATGGTGCCCGCAATAAAGGCTGAACTTAAAATCTCTACGTCATTAAAGTGCTTTGCAAGCGTGCCCTGTAGGCGTTTAAATTCCTGCGTCTGTTGTTTATCGCCCTCGGACGCTATTTTTATATTAAAAGTCTTGTCATCCGCGTTGTTAACACGCGTTACTAAAACTTTTGGAAAGGTTTTAACAAGTGCCTCTGCAACTTCTGTGGACGATGCCGCTTTTGGAATAGCTGCCACGACATTTTGCCCAGAGCGGAAGTCTATGCCCAAATTAAAACCGCCCTTAAACACCGTAACACCCACAAGAACACTGGTGATTATAAGCGATAAAACAAGCGCGAGGGTATTATACTTCGAAAATACAATTATCTTCTTCATTATCGTATTTTCCTCCAACTAATAGAGAGCGTTTTCTTATGAAATACATTCGTGGCAATGTCAAAGAAAAATCGAGAGACAAAAAGCGCGGAAATAAGTGTGGTTATAATACCCGCAGACAGCGTTACTGCAAAACCCTGCACCGGACCTGATGCAATTTGTGAAACAAAAAATGCAGCGATAAAGGTCGTGATATTAGCATCAATGATGGTAAGGAACGCTTTTTGAAAACCATTTTGTATGGCTGTACGCCTGCCCTTTCCGGCCAACAACTCTTCTTTAATACGTTCGTATACCAACACGTTGGCATCAACAGCCATACCAATGGTGAGAATAATACCCGCGATACCGGTAAGCGTAACAGTAAAATTAAAGGATGCCAAAACGGCCAAAAGAAACAACAAATTAAACGCCAAGGAAAAAACCGAAATAATGCCCGCACCGCGATAGTAGGCAACCATAAATAGCACAACAAGCACAAGAGCAACCATCATGGCACGCAAACCTGCGTTTATGACCGAGCGTCCCAGAGTTGGTCCTACCACCTGTTGGTTTACAATAAGCAACTTTACGGGCAAAATGGCCGTCTTTAAAACCGTTGCAATGTCTTGAGCCTTTTCTCTGCTAAAACCCTCAATTTGCGCGCGCCCATCGTTAATGGGGTTAGGAGGAAGTACGGCAGCCGCACGCACCTTATCATCAAGCACTATGGCCATGGATTGATTGCGATACTCTCCAGTAAGTTTAGCAAATCGCTCTGCACCTTCGCTGTTCAATTCAAACACAACCACCGGTCTATTACTCAAAGGATCACTACTAACACTAGCCTGCTCTAAATATTCGCCTCTTACTCCGTAAGTATCCACGTCTTTGTACACCGCTATCCAACGCTCAAACTTATCAAGCCCAAACTCATCACGTGTTACGTATTCAATGATCTCAGCTCCCGCAGGAACAAAATCCGGTGGGTTCTGTGGGTCATAAACCCATGAGGGGTTTGTCGCTTGTATATCAACAAGCTCTTGAGTTGCTTCTTCATGCACAATTCTAAAAGACATAGAGCCCTTACCCTGAATAAAGCTGTTCACGCGTTCCCTATCGTTATCGCCCGGAATTTCCACCAGTATGCCATCATCGTTTTGGCGGCGTATCTTCGGCTCACTCACACCAAAGCGGTCTATGCGGCTTTGCAAAACCACAATCGCCCTGTCTATGGCACTTATCACATCGCTCTGCTTCGGCTCATAGCCAAGACGCTCTTCTAAATCAGCCTTATCAACCTGCAGGGTAACACTCATACCCCCTGAGAGATCTAACCCCAAATTAATAATTCTTGCCTTTTGTTCTTTTAGCTTTATAACAGCGTTGCGGTAAAAACCCACAAGCGTATCAAACACTTCGCGTTTGTCGCGAAAAACAGAAAAAACATCCTTAGCAGTCGCATCCTTTTTAAGCGGCTTTTGCAACTCTTTAGCCTGCTCATAGGCATCATCGACAAGTGCAAGAATACCATCGGTATTATATGGCTTTTTTTCCACCAATTCGCGCATTACCGCATTATCTTTTTCGCGAAGCACGCTCTGAAGAGCCTCAGAATCTTCGCCAGCTCGCTTAAGCGCATAATTGCGCACTTCTTCGCGGGGGCTTGCCGCTCGCTGCTTTTCCACAAGAGGCAAGAAAAAATACCAGCGCACTGTCGGGTATAAAGAGGCCGCACACAAAGCGACCATAAAGACTATTAGTATAAATCGAAAACGTTTACTCATATTTATAACTTATGCGCGAGGAAACAAAATTTCACGCTTCTTTATGCGCCGCTTTTGCCTTTTGTTCCTTTACGTGCGGTAGTGCTTGTTTTACGCACCTTCGTAGCGGTGCCTGTTTTCTTCTTTGCTGAGGCTTCCGTCTTCGTCTGCGTTGGTTCCTCTGCGGCAGGGGCTGACTTCGCCCCTTCGCTTTGCTTCCGCTCTTCAGGCGTAGCGTTTGACTTAGGAAAAACCGTACCTATGGCTTCCTTGCTAAACTTAATCTTCGCGTTATCATCTACCTTGACTATGACATAGGCCTGTTCAACATGCGCAATAGTGCCGTGTATGCCACCTATAGTCGCTATTTTATCGCCCGGAGCAAGAGACTCTAACTGCTGTCGGTGCTGCTTCTTGCGCCGCGACTGAGGGCGAATAAGCACCATGTACATAACGAGAAACAGCAAGCCAAACGTAATTAAGCTAACAACGGAAGAACCTCCCGACGCGCCGCCCGCTCCCCCAGGTGGGGTAGCCAATAATAATGTAAAATTATGAATATTCATACTACCATTCCTTTGAATTTATAGAAATTTACAGACGGCCATAGCGAATAAGCAATAACCGCAATTAACCTACACAGAGGTTTACAGCTACCAGTGCAGCTTTAAATTAAAGCCAACACTTAGTATCACAACAAGCAATGGAGGTAATCGGATTCGAACCGATGACCCCTAGAATGCAAATCTAGTGCTCTAGCCAACTGAGCTATACCCCCAATCCTTTTGAAATTTCATGATACTAAATGCCTTCCCAAATGTCAACACAAGCGCACGCATGTACTTACTGCACTCACAGCACCCCGTGCACCCGCACCCCTTCTGCCAAGAGGCAAGCACTGCAACGCACACCACACCTGTGCGAAGCACAGCGGGCTTTCGCAATAAAAAAACTCCCCGCGCATAGCGCGGGGAGCCTTAATCAAACGAGAAATAGTGAAATTATTTCTTTTTGAATTTCATTGTGACTTCTGCTCCACTTACTGTTCCTTTTCCTTCTAATTCAGCCCCGTTGTTGAGTACTTCGAATTTTAAAGCTTTTATGAAAAGAATTTGCGTTTTTGTCATAGTATCAACCTTTAGTTTATCTGCTGCAGTTAATGCACCACCTATTTCTTTGTAGACATCGTCAATTTTCAACCGAGTTAGAGATGGAGCAAAAATAATCTTCCCGCCCTCGTCTTTTAGCTCTCCTTTTACATCAGCAAGTGTAACAAGCTTTGGTATCTTTAAAGCAGCAACTTTTAGTTTTAGTGTTCCACTAACCTTGTTGCCGCTATCGCGCTTAAGGACAAGCTGAACAGTAGCTGGATCTTTTACGGCTTCATATGTCCCGTCTATGTTTACATTTGAGGCGCATTGCGCGGACATGAGCAAAACAAGACCCAAGAGGGTCATCATTGGTACGATAATTCTTTTCATAAGAATTTCTCCTTCTAGAAAATTAAGATTTTAAGCATCAGGATGATACTTAATTTTAGATAAACCTATTATAATGATGGCAAAACATTTGTGTCAAGGAGTGAGCCCACCGTTGAGTTTACTCACTATGTATCATAGAATTTTGAGTAATCTTTCAAATACAGTAGAGTTTTTTGCGTTTTTAGCAGTCGTGCCCCATAAAATATACGGAAGTACATCATACATTCCATGCAATAAATCATTTCCTTTATTAGGACGCTCTATCCATGAGGGAACGCCATTACCATTAAAATAATTATAAGTTCCCATAATGTCATCTTGTTTTATTAGTAAGCATGTCTCGCTGTTGTACACTGCTTCTCTTCCATCAATGTGCACTAATTTTAGCTCTATGCCTGGTAATTTTCTATCTTGATGAAATTTTGAGCGTGCTTTATTTTGCAAATACCAGTCAGTATCCCCTACTTTTGCTATGGCTTTATCTCCATCTGACACTCCATATTTGCTAATTTTTTTGTATTCTATCATCAATTCGTCAATCGGTATAATTTTCTGAATATTTTTTGCTAGTGGTTTATTCAATTTGTTTCTTCTGTAATTTGCTTTAGGATTTGATATTAAATCTTCAAACGAAGGTACAGCGTCGAGATTATCAGCTGTTTTTATAGTTGATGCTGCTAAATCAAGTAAATCATGCTCGTTTTTGATGCCTTTTTTGAGTATATAGTTTATGATATCACCCTTGTCAGAATTAGCGATATTTTCCGTATGTTTCTTTTCACACTCATGCCAAGAATGGTCTAAGCATTCTCGAATTGCAAAAAAATTTCTATTATTTTTTTTTCTACAACATATCATATTTCAGTAACCTCCTAATAACGTGAAATTGAAACAGGCAAAAATTCAATTATAGTTTTTTAATTATATCAAAATTTGCGTGCTTTTAAATACGATTCAGAATTATGAAGGGTGGATTCAATAATGCATCTGTAATCGTTTTTTGCATAATTTCAAAATCTTCTATTTCTTCTTGGTATTTAATGTATTTCGTCTATGGGACGAACAACTATTCATAAATATATCTTTTCGTTGGAAGACGTCTTACTGTGAGTTTATACGTATCATAAGAAATTCATAGCTTGCCAATCCATTGTAGCTTTTGAACAGATTAGTAATAAACGTACATGACCCTGCTAGCCATTTAAGCCTATAAACACTGAAGAAGGAGGCAAATGTGTAACAAAGCCACGGGTGCTAAGCGGATAGTGCGTGCGCAACAGCAGCCCTTGCATGAATGGACGCGGTGTCGTACAAAGGCACGGCAGTGTCGTATTGTTGGACGAGGAGGGCAATTTCCGTACAACCGAGAATGACGGCTTCTGCGCCGCGTTTGTGTAAGTCTTTTATAATATCGAGGTACTGTGCTTTCGATTTTTCTGTTACCTTTCCTAAATATAGTTCGCCGTAAATGACACTGTGAATTATTTCGCGCTGTGCATTGTTAGGAATAAGCGTTTCAATGTCAAAGGCATCTTTGAGCCGCCCCTTGTAAAACTCCTGTTCCATTGTAAATTGTGTACCTAGAGCCCCACGCGGCTGATCTTTTGGCTCGTGAGTTTTGCGGCGGTTGCATCAGCAATGTGAAGCAGCGGTATAGCAATGGCGGCCTCTATTTCTTGTGCAACTTTGTGCATGGTGTTGGTGCAAATAATGAGAAAGTCCGCACCGCCCGCCTCAACTGCCTGTGCCGCCTTTATGAGTATTGTCGCGGTTTCGTCCCACGCCCCGTATGTTGCAGTTTTTCAATTTCATCAAAATCTACGCTGTACATGCATATTTTGGCTGAATGCAGGCCTCCAAGGCTGTTTTTAATTTCTTCGTTTATTTTTTGTAGTAGCCGAGTGTCGATTCCCAGCTCATGCCACCAAGCATGCCTATTGTTTTCATGTAATTTTCTCCTTATTGTAATAAATTAAGGTGCTGTACCTAGTTGACTTAATGTTAACACTTATAGTACTTTATGAGAGTAAGCCATTTTTCTATGGTGCATACGCTATAAATCACAGTTTCGTATTGTAATATATTCAACAAAGTTTTTACGTTCGCATGCATGATCAGGCAGTTGCTTGTAATGCATTTATAAAATAGGAGTTTATTATGTCTGACGATATACAAGAAGAGGGGCAAGTGGATGTGTCACCCAAGACGCTGTCTATGGTTGTCAAAACACCAAAAGTAGTGAATGTGGAAGTTTCTAATGGTACTGCTGTTGACGAATTGGAAGAGGAAACAGGCGTGACCGGGCTGAGGTCAAGGTCAAGGCGTGCAAAGTTTAAGAAAAACAATGGCAAAGGCAAATGGAGCAGAGACAGGCAGGTTGAGAAGCACAATGAAGAGCCTGAAGAACCTGTTGAAGTTCCTGAAGAATTTCAGGGTGTCAGCGAGGTTTATCACGATACTCTTACGGAATATTCCATGCTCACATTACGGGAGTTGGCGGCAAAGCTGAAGATAAAGTCTGAAAACATTGCTGCACTTAAGAAACAGGAAATAATTTACGAAATACTCAGTACTTACATGAAGTATAGAATTTCGGTCTATGCTCGGGGCACCTTGGAAATAGTAACCGATTCTTACGGATTTTTGCGATCCATACAAAATTCTTATCTGCCAGGCCCAGAGGATATTTACGTTTCCGCCTCTCATATTAAACGCATGAACTTAAAAACAGGTGATACGGTTGAAGGGCTTATTCGTGCCCCGCGTGAGGGTGAGCGATTTTTTGCGCTTAAAAGCATAAAGAGAGTCAATTTTAACGACCCCACAGTTGCACAAGAGCGTATACCCTTTGATAATTTAACGCCGCTGTATCCTCAAGAGAGATTGAAACTGGAGACGAAAAACGGTGATATTTCCACGCGTATTATAGATCTGATGTGCCCCATAGGGAAAGGACAGCGTGGACTTGTGGTTGCACCGCCGCGTACCGGTAAAACGATATTGCTGCAAAAAATAGCAAATGCAATTACGGAGAACAACTCGGAGATATACCTTATTGTGTTGTTGGTTGGTGAGAGACCAGAGGAAGTTACCGACATGCAGCGCAACGTTAAGGCAGAAGTGATATCAGCTACCTTTGATGAGCCGGATATACGACATGTACAGGTTGCGGAAATGGTGCTTGAAAAATCCCGGCGTCTTGTGGAACACGGGCGAGATGTAGTTATTTTATTAGACTCCATTACTCGCTTGGCACGTGCGTATAACCAGACGGTGCCTACTTCGGGCAAGATTCTCTCGGGTGGAGTAGATTCAAACGCGCTGCACAGGCCGAAGCGTTTTTTTGGTGCTGCGCGCAACATAGAACACGGGGGTAGTCTTACCATAGTAGCAACGGCACTGGTGGACACGGGAAGTCGCATGGACGAGGTTATTTTTGAAGAGTTTAAGGGTACTGGTAACATGGAGGTGAGCCTTGACAGAAGAATAGCAGATAGGCGTATCTTTCCCGCTATTAACGTAAAGCGTTCTGGTACTCGACGTGAGGACTTGTTGCTTAGTGAAACAGAACTCCAAAAGACGTGGGTTTTGCGCAAGGTCATAAGTTCTATGGATGACATAGAAATTATGGAATTGCTGGTTGATAAAATGGGGAAAACAAAAACGAACGAAGATTTCCTTCTTTCTATGAATACCACGTAGGTGAATTTTTTTAAGATCAATGATGCCATATTTGATAAAATGTGTACAATATTTATAAGGAGTAATTCATGAAGAAAGACATACATCCTCGCTACGATTCGGTAGTATTTAAAGACATATCTACAGGGGACATGTTTCTCATTCCTTCCACGGTGAAGTCCAAAAAAACCACCCAGTTTACTGATGGTAAAGAATACCCGCTTGTCGAAATGGAAATAACGAGTTCTTCCCATCCGTTTTATACGGGCACGCAAAAACTCGTTGATACTGCAGGGCGCATAGAGCGTTTCCGCAAGAAATTCAATATAAAGTAGGCGTTTTTAAGCGGTTTCTTTTCATTCACTTGTGTTAAGCCTTGAGCACTTTCGCTTAAGGCTAAAGAGCATGTACACTGCGGCGGCAACTATGAAGTATGCAAAACTGTCTCCTATAAGCAGGTAGAGCGTTTTTTGTTTTTTGTAGATTGGCACTTCCACTTGTAGTGTAGATTCTGTAAACATTGGGAGGCTTTTCCCCATGCGCCCCCATGGGTCTATGGTGGTTGTTACGCCGCTGTTGGTGCTGCGCACAAGAGGTAATCCAGTTTCTATGCTGCGAAATTTTGCCCCCGCAAGTTGTTGGACTTGCGTGCTTCGCGAATTTGACCAGCTTACATTTGTAATGTTTATTAAAACATCCGCGCCGTTGTTTGTCATAGCTCTTGTAATATAGGGGAAACTGTCCTCAAAACAAATGGGGGTGCCTATTCGTAGTGTTGAACCTTTTCCGTCATAATTTTTCCATGTAAGGGGCGCAAACGACTTTATACGAGACCATGTTCCGTATACCTTAATGACGTTACTCATAAAGTTACGCACAATCTTGTATTCATAAAATGGAATGCGTTCAGCGAAAGGTACCAGTTGATACTTTGCGTATTTACTCATGATGTTACCTTCTGGATCTATGAGTATGGCACTATTATAAGAAAGTGATCCGTCTTGTTCTCCCAGTTGCGCGGAGCCAGAAAGTAACGGGATATTGTATTTCTTCAAAAATTCTCGAAAAGGAAGAGATGTTGGCTTGTTGCTATAGAGGTTATCCCATGATTCGCTTATGCCCGGTTGATACGGAATTCTCAGGCTAGTTTCACTCCAAAGAATAAGTTGAGGTTTTTTTTCGGAGGTTTCTAGGCTGTTTGTTGTTTGAGCTATGATGTTTTCTAAGTTTTTTATGCTACCCTCCGTGTCGGTGAATTCCCAGCTGTCTATATTTTGTTGCACAAGCAACATGGGTATGTGTTTTTCTATCGGGCGATTCTTACTGGTTGCGAGGCTATATGCTCCATAACTGAGTACTGCTATTAAAACAGCGGTAAACACACTCCATTGTTTTATTATTTTTGCAAGGGCATGAGGTTGGATTTCTGTTTTTCTTAGGGCATGCCTGAGACTAGTGTACACAAGCCCATTGAAAATAGCCAGAATAAAGGAAATCCCCCAAATTCCGGTTATGCGTGCTAGTTGAATAAGGGGCAGAAAATCGTACACGGACTGCGCAAGAAGAGTCCACGGAAAGCCTAGGAATCCTATAGATTTTAAATATTCGTAAGCAGTCCACACTATGGCAAGTGGCAGAGCTTGTTTTTCATATGAGGTGTTGGCAATAATAAAACGTAGTGCCCAAAACAGTAGTGCATACTCTACTGCGTACCCAATGCTTACGCTGCTCAGTGTCCACACTGAATAGCCTTGAAAACGAGAAAGCCAGAAGTATGCGAGGCATGTGGTAGCTACTCCAAAAAAAGCACCAAGCATAATGGCATGCTTTCGAGATTGCACGCGCGTGAGGGCAAAAAAGGCGGGTACTAGTGTCACTGCGCCAAGACCCTGTACGCCGTTTTCCACTACAAAATTTGGAAAACTTAACATGAATAACACCGCTGATGTGAGCGTTAAAAGGAACGAATGCAATACTAATTTGTTTTTAAATTTTTGGGGCATAATTATAGTGTATACTATAGCTACTATGAAAATAATCATTACCAATGATGATGGCTATGATAGCCCACTAGTCCACGAATTATTTCATTATTGTCAACGTAACATGACTAATGACGAAGTTTTTCTCGTTGTTCCGAATGCTGATAATAGCGGGATTTCTCAAGCGGTGAACATTTCAGGTAAGATACGCTATAGGAAACAAAGTGAACATGAATATGTAGTAGAGGGCACTCCAACCGACTGCGTGAATATTGCCTGTAACATGGTGGGTTCAGTAGATCTTGTGCTCTCTGGGCCTAACATTGGGTCGAACCTTGGGCGTGATATTATGTATTCAGGCACTATTGCCGCAGCTCGCGAAGCTGTTTTGCGAGGTATTCCTGCGGTAGCGTTTTCCATGGTCGATGATAATACACACCCTCTTGAGAACTTTGATAAGGGCTCGTTTGCGTCTTTTTTAAGTAGGTGGCTTAACCCACTTATTCGTTTTATTTCAAAGAGAAAGAATAAAATTATAAGCGTAAACATAGCAGACTTTACGTCAGAAAAACTATACGAAGGTAGTTTATCCATGCGTTATTATTTTGATTATCATAGTATTACGAAAGATGAACACTATGAGAATGTCTATTGTGCCCTACAGCGTCTGGGAGTTGATGAATCTCGGGTTGTAGAAGGCACTGATTGGGCACTTACCCTAGAGAGGAAAAATGTTTACACTGTTCTCGATGTATGGCCAAACATAGAAGAAGGGACAGAGTTAGAATTACAATCGTATTTATGAGGATGTTTTGAAGCTAAGTCTTATTGCTACCCTGTTTCATAAGAAAGAATTTTTGGAAGTACTAAAATATATAGAACATAATAAGCATGTTGTTCCTACTCTAGGCAAGGAGCAGTTTGCTAAAGTGTTGTATTATCAGAGTTTGTGTTATGTGAATTTGAAAAAATATCAAAAATCGCTTGAGTTTTTAGACGCTTGTATAAAATCAAATCTCAATTCTTCTTACACATATCAGTGTCGCATGCTGCGTGGCTACATTTACACTATTACGAGTCGCTTAAAACTTGCGGAAGCTGAATTTTTGGGACTTCTCAACGAGGGGTATCAGTCTGCGCGCATATACGCTGCCGCGGCTCATGTAGAATATCAATTAAAAAAGGTTTCCGCTGCAGTGCGGCACCTACAAAAAGCCCTACACATAGACCCAAACAATGTCAACGCCCTAAATTCCATGAGTTATATATTGGCTGACAACAACGTGAAATTATCTTTTGCGCTTGAATACATAAAAAAAGTTCTGCAGGTTGAATCGCAAAATGCCGCTTACCTCGATACATATGGATATGTGCTTATAAAGCTTCGGCGGTTTTCTGAAGCAAAGCGTATTCTGAAATATGCGCTGACGATAAGCGATCATCCTCAAATAAAGGAACATTATGATATTGCCGATTCACAAAAGCAAGATTCGTAGTTGGCGTATGCACCATGGGTTCTGTCGGCTGTGTTGGCGTTTACTACCTTTGTTGTGGGCATTAATAACACTACTTGTCGCGTGTAATCAAGTAAGTACGGAGCAGCGTGTCACACCGCTGATTCAGGCCAGTGTCTCTGATTTTGTTTACGATGCCTTTGTTGAAAAAACGAAGGCCAAGGCGGATTTCTACCAGGGAGTGCGGCTTCTTAATTCGGGCAATGTTGCCGAAGCATTGGTTGCACTGCAGCGCGCAATTGCCTTAGAGCCTGAAAACGCGCTTGTGCGATATTGGCTTGCGCGTGCACATGCCGGATACGGACAGAGTGGGTTTGCCAACACTATTTATAGAGAACTTATAGACGCAAATTTTTACCCGACGTATTTGACTGCAGCGTTAGAGGTTTCGCAACATATGGCGCGCAAAGAACCTACTACGCTTTTACAAAAAGACATAAGTTCTGCAATTCGAGCTGTTTCTTTGGATTTATCGCAGCGTAATTATCGCATACCGATGACCGTGCGCCCGCTTTCAAATGGGTTTTTGCTTGTCTCGGCACTTGGTTCTAACACGCTTTCTTTGCTTAACCCCGTAACCATGATGAGCAAAGATTTTGTAAAAACAACAAGTCTCTTGAACAGACCCATGGATGCTCTTGTACTTTCAAATGGTACCATAGTGGTTTCAGAATTTGCCTCTAATGCTATGAGTGCTTTTTCTTACAATGGAGACTTTCTCGGTAGTTTTATACAAAATGCGGTACCGCAAAATTTTAGTGGTCCGCAGTTTTTGGCAGTAGATGCAGATGGCAACGTATACGTAAGTACCGCAGGAACGGCGCATGTTGCGAAGTTTGACTCAAAAGGTGTGTTTTTGCTGGAATTTGGAGCTGAGTCACAAGTACAAAATGCTGGAGCATTTTTAGAAAACCCCACCGGCGTCGCGATTATAAAAAACAACGTGTGGGTGCTTGATCACAAGGCGCAAAACTTGTACTTGGTGCAGTACGACCCGAATGGAAATTTTATTGCACGCTATTTTATTGCGAAGACACGCGCCGAAAGTCTGCGCGCCTATGGGCATTTGTTGTTATTGGCCGGCGAAACAAGTGTGATGGTTTTTAACACCGAAACGCTTGAAGTAATAGACGAACTTAAGAGTACAGATTTTATAAAAATTACCTCTGCCGCTTTTGATAATAACGAGATGCTCTGGGTTGTAGATCAATTTAGGAACAGACTTGAGGCGTTTTCAGCAGCTACCAACCAATACGCGGGATTACGCACGCGATTGCTTTCGTTGCGTACCGAGAGTTTTCCAAATGTAACCGCGCGAGTTTCAGTAAACTCTGCAACAGGTGTCCCCGTAATAGGATTGGGCCGGGAAAACTTTGTGGCGTTTGAGAATGATGTTTCAGTTCAGACCATGCGCGTACGCTCAGATGATGAAACTGTGCAAGAGACGCAGGTGGTGATGGTGCCTTTTTCTAGCGGTAGCAGCATGCATAAGGCCCAGATAGTAGAGGGTGTGGAGCAACTTGTTAATGGGGGGCTCTTTGTTCAGTCTGCAGAAGATATTGGCAATGATATTGTCAACGTATGGGTGATACGCGCGTCATCGTCGCTTGGGTATGAACTGGAAAGGGGAAATGTTGCGGTGCAAATTACAGAGGCCGTACGCAACGCAGCGCAGTCTGCTGGTTCTTCTGCTTTTAAAGAACAACGCGCGCAATTACAACTACAGGCCTTTGGCATGGCACTGAACACGCTTTTGCCCACCGCTGGGAAAAAGTCTGTACTCTTTATTGGCGATGCGCCTGAATTAGAAGTCTTGCAAGGCGAAGAGTGGCAACGCATGATGGAGCGCGCGCGGGATAATGTAATTTCTGTTTTGTGGGTGTACATGAGACCCGCTACGCAAACAGAGCAAGGGACGAAATCAGCTACGATTTTTGAGGCTATGTTACAGACCCATGATGTAGTAACAGCGGGTGAGAGACAGGTTTTTTATTACCCCAATGTTATGCAAAATGTGAACGTAACCCTTGCTCAGCGCTTAAGGCAGGCTTCTCGGGGAGTGTATACCATCGCATTTCAAAGTCGTTATGCCGCGCAGGGTAGGCAATACGGTGAAAAGTATGTCGCGCTTTCTCTTGAGAGTTATTACTTTACTCGCAGTGGTAAAGACATAGGTGGATATATTATCCCCGCTGAGTAATGTTCTCTTTATTTTCATCTAAAAAGGCCATTGTCATTCACCTATATTTTTTTGGAATTTATAAAAATGCAAGGACACGCTAACCTTTAACTTCCATATCTATTAATTATAGAAAGAGATATATGCCAAGAAAGAACTCTCTTGAGTTTTTTCAATCCTTAGCACGCTTACCATGTGTATGTACTTTCATTTCTCTTTTTTCACCATCACGACACATCAAATGTGAAGACAAATCTCGGTAAAAAAGAGAAATGAAAATACCAAAGCAAAGAGAAAAAACTTGTTTTTTATTCACATTCCTCTTTTCAACAGCGCATCAAAGACTCACTATGCTGCACATAGTCGTAATTGCCCCGTGGAATTTTGGGTTGTTCAATACGGCACTATCACACAGGCAAATGGGGTAAACACTAGTCAAAGCTAGGCCTTTAGGCGTGTTATCAAATAACCACCGTTAGCTTTTCTCTCAGATGCTGCCGCACAAGCAACTGGGCTATTGTATTTTTTTGCCTTCAATTTTCAAACAAAAGGTTATTTTGAACATGAGAGGCATCATGCCACCTTACGTCCTCAGCTTCCCCATCTCGGTAGTTGTCTCCACACTTCTTTACCACAAAGGGTAGTTTATAACTATTTCGTATCGCCCCATTATGCTTCAGCCTGTCCAATATCATCTCGTAGTACTCCTTGTGAATTTCACAACTAATGAAGTTCCTCCGTAATTGCTGGCA
>JANSTP010047789.1:0-14458 GCA_025330745.1 Cladonema radiatum
AATAGAGAATTTCTAGAGGAATCCAAATATATAAGAACAAAAATTTATTTCTAATATTAAAGAACGTATTTTATAAATTTTATGACAACATATCTCAGTTTATTGAGTTTAATGAGTTTGTAGTTCCATGACAACACGTATTTTTTAAAATTCACCGCTCTTCACCTTCGCGTTACAATCTTTCTCATAAGTTTTTAAATAGAAAATTATTTTCTTTTTATTTTCTGAAATTTAATGTGATGGAGGGCGCTAAAATATTTTTCTTTTAATTAACTATTAATTAACTTTTAATTAATGTCATAACTATTTCAATAGGCTTTGTTGCAATATGAGAAAAAAGAAATCTTTTTAAAATCTTTAACAGCTTGTTTCTCGAAAGTAATTTTTCAATGTTTTTTGCCCCTATTCTCCTTCTCACGGGTTGCTCTCAAATCGGATTTGAAAATAATATAGCTCGTTAGAAAAATGAATGTTTCTTCTGTAGAAGTGTGCTACAAAATTTTCAAAAATGCTTCTGAAATGAAATTATTAACTCTTTTTCACAGGGTTTCGGTTAAACGAAAAACTAGGGTTGTTATCCTGCCATAAAAAGGGTTCTGGAGCTTGATTTGAAAATTTTAGGCACACTCCTATAAATATAGTTTTCGTGAACATATTGCACTAAAAAAATTTTAAATTTCATTTAATCACAGCTCCTAGGAGGTACAAAACCCGAAAACCGATTTGCGATTTTTTTCCAAAAATTTTAAGTGAAATGAAAAAACATTTTACATTAATGTAAACATTATTTTCTGGTCTTTTATATGAAATAGCCAAAGTTATGTTTGAAGGTGAAAATAAAACTCTAAGTCCAATTATTTAGAATGTGAAACGAACTCTTCCCGTATCCTTAATAAACTTATTTTGACCCCCGTTAAAGCAAAAATCAATAAGTCCATTTAAAATGTCTATTAATTTGTCATGTGGAATTTTAGTGTAGAGAGTGGAAAAATCGTATGTTGATATAGATTTTGCTTTATTCCTCAGACTAATTTTATTTAACGACTTAATTACCTCTCTATTATCTTGTACTACCCAAAATCCATTAATACCAAAAGAGTATTGACACTTATGATTTTAAGATTCTATTTGTTTATAAAAAAGGCTAAATATTGATGCCAGGGCTTTTGAAAGCACTTTAATTGAACACTTTGTAGATGCTATAATGAATCGAGCTTTTAGGGGATTCTTATGTTTTTTAGGTAGCCAATACATCTTTGGGAGACAATGGTGTTTGTCGGGGATTTTAGATAAACCAAATTTTTTTTCTAAATCCTTCAAGTTATTAGTAACTATATTTTCAGAGGAACTGCCAGTAATTTGTTCATATGTTGAATTGTTATTGTTGTTTCCTAAACCAAGTTCTTTAATCAAGATAGATGTGTAAAATCGTTTACAAATTAAGGCTATATTTCCATTTGCTTTGTCAACTGGAGTCATAACAAAGTTCTTGTGAAGATCATCTAAAGCTAATTTGACATTTGAGGAGGAAAGTGATATACCATTATGTTGTTTATTATGCTTCTCTTTTAAAGCTGATACTCTGAGGCCAATTTTAGTGTTAGTGACATCATACCATTGAGCAAAGGCTGTTCTACCAATGCTCTTTTTATTACAATATGTTTCAATGCAGGGTTTTAATCCTGCTATAATGTGTTCTTTGGCCTTGTCAAAGTTGATAGGTCTCCAAAAAAGATTTTTAAGGAGTTACGAGAGTTCCTTAACATTTGCATTTGGTTGGAAATTATGTCTCAAGTTTCCTTTTATCAATTTAGTAAGGTTTTTTGTTGACTTCTTAATGTGGTAAAATTATTCAGTTACAAACTTATAGTACAAACAGGCTACTGGTTATTCAAAATCTCATAAGTGCACGCACCAAATTTTAGTCACACAAAATTGGCTATCTATACTAACTCGCAAATTTTGTTGAGAATGAAATTCCTGATTTCTGATAGAGAAAGGGCAGGATGTTAAGGTTACACGCCATATAACTCAAGCTTTCAGTTGGCTTCAAGGATTTATTTCAAAGAAATCTTTGTATTTCCTATTATGAATACACAAACTATTCCTATAAACTTTCTCTTCCAGCAATGGAGTGACCACTCGAAATCAAAATCGAATGTCAGGAATTTCGAAAGTTTTTGGTCCATCTTTTTAAGTGAGTGCCTCAAAATGGCCTTGTTGAATAAATTTTTTCAAGTTGAATAAATTTTTTCATTTGCTTGAATTCGATAAGCAGTATTTATCAGATTAGGGTTAGTTTTAAGCTATAAAAGGCTTTTATAAAGCATTTTTTAGCCTTGAAACGCCTGATTGGTCAAAACAGTTGAGTACCAGTTGACAGTTGATGACATCAACGCTTTATCACACGATATGTAGCTCATTTTGAGCATAAAGGAATACTATTAAGTTGCTTTATAGAAGACCAAAGTTTCATTGCATTTGACCTTCTAGAAGTTTTTGTGGCAAGGCATTTTTGTTTGTTATAAACAATCAGGACAATAGTTTGTAGTACATGGATTATCAATAGCGGTAGTGGATAGCGTGTTTATCACATTTTTCAGTAGCTTAGTAGCTAATTTGCACTGCTTTTCCTACAACAACCCCAGTTATTCTGTAGGTGAGTGGTCATCAGACTCCTCTTTTATGTTTAGGTGTGTGGTTATAAATATTTTTACCAGATTACTTATTATTATGGCAAGTTATTCAATATTTTAGGAAACCACACTCCTAAATGAATTTAGGTGTGTGGGGGGGCATGCGCCTGATCAGCTCATGGACATTTAGCTGAAAGACACTAGGCCAACAGGCACTAGGCCGACAAGCCTTTGGCCAACAGACTTTTAGCCAAAAGACATTTATAGCACAATTACTCATAATTACTTGTATTCACTTGTTATACAATTTCTAGTCACTTGCAGTCACTCTTGTTCTTTTGTAGTCTTTCCTAGTCATTTGAGAGTCATAGTCACTCATAATATAATTCATAGTCACTTGCACATAGTCAATTGATTCATAGTACAACCTGTAGTCACTTGCAGTATGATTTGTCTTCACTCTTAACCACTTGTAGTATCACTCGTCCAACTTTATAGATCTGATCATAAAAAATTTGCAAAGGAATTATTTACACCTGTTCATTCAATAGTAAATTCACAGAAAAAAGATAGGCTGTATTATATACTAAGAATTTTTGAAAGTTTCTGGGAAGTTTATGGTAAAAATAGTTTCATTTTTTGGGAATTCCAAAATTTTTCATGATGTGCAATGAATTTTCTTATATTTACAGAATTTTTAAAAAATGTTAAAGTTTGTTTCAAAATGGTATTTTTTCCACATGAGTTTAGAGTATTTTACGGATACTCTTCTAACTTTTAACCCTATTTAGCATGGTCTTGTGATGTACACTAAAAGTCTGGGGTGGTGGTGGTAGGGGGCAAAATTATGCCCTCTTCTTTAAATCAACACTTCTCAACTGACTAACCACAAATATAAAGTATTATGTGAAACTTCAAAAAATAAAAAAAATCAATCTAAAAGCTATGAGCAGGTGATGATGTCATCCAAAACGCCAAAAATTGTAGATTTTTTAGGTTTTTTTTAGTTTAATTTGATGTGGTCCAGTAAAAGCTTTCCCGAAAACTGCTAATGGTGTAAACCAATCTAATTATCTTGTAGATTTTATTCCTCGCAGGATTTTTGGCTATTTTGACCACTCACTGGTCTCTAAAGAGCGCCAAAAAAAGTAAAACTTCAATATTTTTGATTAAGGGCTGTATCTTGGGAAATACTTAGGATTTTTGAATGAAACTTTGTATAAGTAGCCCCAAATGAAATTTACACAAAATGATTGGTGTGGTGGGGTCAAGGCACATGTCAAGGTGATGACATTATCTAAAACCTTGAAAGCGTGCTTTTCAAACAATGCCAAGACAAGCCAAAAAAAGACATTATTTTAACGATACTGACATCAAAATGATGATGTCAACATACATTCATCATTTTGTTTTCTATCCTTCTAGGAAGTTTCGTCAAAAAAGTTACTACCGTAAATGTTTGTAATTGGGTAAAAGATACCTTAAGCAGGCCTGGTCATAAGAAAATCAGTAGGCGAGTGGTCATCACTCTCCTCTTTTAAGTTCAGGCGTGTGTTTATAAATATTTTTGCTAAATTGCCCATTATTATGGCGACTTATTCAATATTTTAGGAGAGTGGTAAGCACACTCCTAAATGAATTCAGGTGTATGTGGGTGCATGCGCGTGTGATGGCACGCCTCTCATGACCAGGCTTGCTTAAGAGAAGAAATTTTGGCAGGAAGAAATTTTGGCGGATGAGCCGATCCGCCAAATTTGGCGCAATTAGGCAGAATTTATTTTGGCAAATCGCAAAAAAGTTCATATTGGTGGGAATTAATTTTGGCGGATGGCCAAAGTGACCATTTTTTCATAAGATGAAATTGATTTAAAAATGAAAATCCAATGTATTTTAATCAGCTAATTTCTTTAATATAAGCATTATAAATACCAAAAAAAAAAAAACAAATAAGAAGGTTGGATAGAATTAGTATTGGCGAGTGCCAAAAAAAACTTTGGCAGGAATTAATTTTGGCGGATTCCTGAAACATAAATTTAGCGGGAATTAATTTTGGCCGATGTCTAGAAAAATAAATTCCAGCGGGATTTGATTTTGGTGGATTTTTGCTTGATCCGCAAAATCTGCCAAAATTTGTTCCCACCAAATAATTTTGTTCCCTTAAGGTATTACACTCATGCCAGACAAAGAGGATGTAATATTTAGGAGGAAAAAGAAAATGCACAATTAGTCACAGGGTCAAAATTTCAAGTCAATTGCTTTAGTTGTTTTTGAGTAACTAAAAGTTTAGTTTATGTTATTTATTTTGGGGGGAGGGGAGGGAGGTGGGGTAAATATATGCTGCCCATGCAAAATAGTGTTAAATGTTACTTTGATTTCTTCTTTCTATATGAATACACAATTATGTTCTGTGTTTTTCGTTGTTAAGTATTTTAGCTAATTCTAATACTATACTGTTTGAAAACATGTAGTCACATTTGTCAATTCCATCAATCTAATTGCAATATTCAACATTCTTTTGTCAAATTATGTTGATAAAATTAGGCCGTACACATTTTTTATTGGCTGCTGAAACAACAGACTGAACAACCATCTTGGCATTTAAATACTATAGTTAAATACAGTTAAGACAAAGCCTTATCTACTTTAACATAGAATTTCAACAGATTTTTCAATCGTATACCTTTCATTTATAATTTGGATGTGAAATAATTGATTATTATCTTAAAGCAAGAACAAACATAAATTTACGTTTTTAAGTTTAAAGGCACACTTTTAGATACTTTGACCAAAGGATTAATTTAGCTCAGTGGTACAAAGTCTATTCTACATGTGCTTGCGTTGTCTTACTGCACAGTAGTCTAAAAATAAAAGTCCAAACTACTGCAACATCATGTGCTATAACCTTGAACAGTTGCTGACATACTAGTTGCTGACATTCATTGTGAATAAAATGTATTTAGAATGATTTTCAGGACAAACCGATCATACAAAGATTATGCAATTATAAAAGCAAATAATCCAAACCGTCCACGACAGCCAGAACAATCCCTTTCCATCTCGTCTGCAATTTAGTTGAGGAGATATGGTTGGGACTAAAACGAAATATTCATTTATGACATTAACTATTCAACTATGATATTATTGAGCAAAGTTTTGTGATGAGCCAATTAATAGTACTGGGTTTCAGGTATAGAAACAAAATTTTGTATTTATTTATATTCAAAGAGTTTAGACTATGCATACTAAAGGGGCACTTTTGATTTTTTTAGCCTTTACACAATCTGCAACTGATGCTTATTGCAGAAAAATATTTCCTTTTTCAAAGATTACTTAATTTGTGTCACTGAATTATATTTTTAATGAGATGAAGTAATATAGTGGGTTTTTTATGTAAAATGAGCAGTTTACTCCGATACCCTTGTTTTCTTCATGATGTTTCCATATTTTCTTCTTCACAATAAATAAATAGTTTTCTTTCAAAGTGGCGTCAAATATCAAGAAAAAGAAATTATATTTTTTTCTTCATCTTCATAAGGAAAATATCTTTTTTTTTGAAAATAGTATTATAAATGAGTGAGCAGAGCAGCTGGGTGCTACTGATTTCGTTTAACAAAAAATAGTAGTGACTTTTTACAAAAAGGTACCTTTTCCCTATTTCAAATGGAATTTGAGGTGAAAACCATTTTTCTGCAGCTGTGTAGGCTAAGTGTTCCAGTCAGTAAATTGGAAAAAAATCTGATGGTGCCTTTTTAAATAGTCACATTAATTTATAATTCACAAAAAGTAACTGGTGAAATAGGAACTAACTTAATCACTGAGCTTAATCACTTCAAATACATTTATATTAATCTACATCTTTTTTATGTCTATTTTTCAAACAATGCTCTTCCTTTTTCATTTACTTGAAGTGAATGCCTTACAACTTACAAGAATGTAAAATATATTTTTCACTAAGATGCATTCCTTACTCTACAGTTTCAATAAACCGCTTTTATTTACAAGGATAAAACTTTTCTGTTTTTAATAATCTGGAAAATTGTCAGAACAAAGATAAGACGCTATAAAATTCAAGAAAACTTTTTTGTTTTGGAGTTTCAAATTCAGAAATTAAGCAAACAGATCAGAAGTAAAAATCTAAAAAGCCATGATAACTCTGACACTTGGAGTCAAGTCATAAACCATAAAACAATCTCTAAAAAGTGTTCGACAACCTCAAAAAAGGCTCATTAGAGTATATGAATATCAAAATTTGCATGTAAAATTTCCCTAGTGAATCTGGGATTATTTTTCACCATACTGTAAATTTTCATCCTTGTATTTAGGATGAGTTTTTTTTTTCTAAAAAAGCTTTAGTTGTAGTTGTTGTTTTATAATTCTCTTTCATTTGCGATCCTTAATAAAAACAAGCATTGCTTTATACTGTCATTTTTGAGTAGGTCCATTTTAATTTCCAGGACCAAGATTTGTTCATCTAAATTTGATATTGTGGCCTCGAAAGACAATACGTACCATTGAAAACTATTGTTATTGAATTAACAGAATTTTACGCATATTAACTTAATCCAAAAACTGACAATAATTTTTTTTTTGGAAAGCAGACTTAACAAAAAATGTACGCATAAAAACCTGGCAAAAAGCAGTTGAATCTTTCCAAAATTGTGTTAAAGGGATTCCGAGGTGAAAATATAAGTTGGTTTCATATGAAAGACGAGAAAAATTGATGAACACCAGTTTCTATTTCATCTCAATCCGACTTTTGGTTCTCGAGACATTTGAGTTTAAAGATTTGTCACTTAGGGAATCTCCCTAAATAGTTGAAGAATTTGTGATGTCATCTAGTGTATAGAAAAATTGCCCCAATCTTGAATGTTGAATATCTCAGGTTGTAATATAATTCCATGCATAAAAATTTATACACAACTTGTACACATTAAGGAAAAATCAATTAGAAAAAACATTTTCAAAAATAATTTTTTCTTCGCTAGTTCCAGGCCCTTTTTTGTTTTAGGGTCAGGCCCAATATCTACCCAACAAACCAAACCAAAACTTGTTTTGAGCAATTCGGCAACAAACTTAAGTCCTGTCGTCTTTATAATTCAAAAATAATGAGGGAGTAATGGACTTTTATGCGCACTTCCACTAGTAGCGGATAGTATTAGAGCAGAGTGGAAATTGGATAGGGTTTGTGCAATAATTGTGCTACTAATTGACACATGATGATTGCTTTCGCAAGATGTTTTTAGATGTTAATTTAGCCAATTAATTATTCAAGTATTACACTATCAAAAGGTATGTGAATAAACCAAAGAAAAAGTAGCAACAATTGTTTTCTCTAAAGACTGATTTCCATTCCTTGATAGCTAGCGCTCAATAAAAAATAATCATATACTTTTGTCTCAACTATTTTGTTTGTTAGATAACTTTTAACTACTTTTAACGGTATACTAACAGGCACGTGGAATCAATTGTTAAAGTAGGGGTGGGGGTAATGATTTTTTTACATAATATTTAGTACGAAAAGAAAGAAAGCAGGGGATGGATAAACTGGTTTGCCCTAGAGCCACCCGCAACTACTGAAAATGCAGCAGTGGATGTAGACAAAATTTGTTTGGTTCTTGAAGGAGTATATTGTCTGTGGTTTCTAGTAACTTCTAGTAATCTGGTTTTTTTTGCATTTTTTTATCTTCGGAGAAATATATAGAACATATAATAAACAATAAAATAACTGTTTATAATAATGGATGTTGGTGGTGAAGATTAGAGATTGTATTGTTGCAAGAAAGGAGTTTGGTAAATGTAAATAGCATGAGTTCGAATCTTAGCTTTGGTAGCAGTTGCATCAATGACATCAGCTAGCTGATAAACATTTACCTCTTGGGTACTTGCCGTTTTTCCGTCAGATATTCATTGCTTTTCATATACGGATGTCGAAATCACTTGTTCAATACCTTTATTTACTTAATATTTGTTCAAACGAGGAATCTTTTACACTTAATCAAATCCAGCTATACAACTGACGAATGAAGTATATCGAATTTATAAACAGACACTCGTATCCCAGTTATTGAAAGTGAATATAATGGATTAGGATCTTATGATGCGTAATGACCATGATTTAGTTTTGGTTCTGAAATAATGTAGATTCCAATTTATTCATCACCTGGATCAGAAATTAACAGATATGCAAAGTTTAGGATTTTGTGAAATTCATTTTATTTATACAGTATGATATATTATTATGATATATAAGCTCAGATTTTATATTATTTGTCTAAATGTACACTCCCGCCAAAGATCTTATTGTATAATTTGAAAGAGTTTTGTATTTTGGGTAAGCACTAAAAATTTCGAATGAAAACTATTTCTTGTTGTAGAGTTATGAACCTTTAAAGTTGTCAAAAAGGGCCTTTTTTGTTTTACATTTGTGAATGAATGAACCTTCTTTGTTTTTTCTTCTTTTTTGAAAAAATCAAATGATATCTCGGCACATAGTGCGCATCTTTAAATAAAATTTTCAGAGTAAGCACAAAATTCATTTTTCTAGTGAATAATCGAATAAAATTTTCGACGGGAATGTACCTGTAAGAAAATTTTATTGCTTCTAAGAGTTAGCATTATCGCAGATCAGAACTAAAGACTAAGCATGTAACATACATTGTAGGTTTTTTCGGCCCATGACATCGAATATAGGGGGAAACATAAGGAGAAAAGTTTGGTTTTCTGTTGTTTCACTATAGATACTTGATGAATGTAGGACCGTGATGAGAAAATTATTACATGATAAATAGCTGGCACTTACAATCATTGCAGCGAAAAAAGCTTTGGTTTTCACATTAAATATAAGTTTGATGCTGGAATTTCCTCTGCAGATATTATAATTAGTCTTCTCTCCAACTCCATCCTCAACAATTCATTGATAATAAGTTAATAAAGATCTTTTGACGGGTGCTTCTTTACTCCTAAATACCCTTTTTAATAAGCAACCAGGCTATCAATGATAGTCTGTGGGTTGGTTATATGTTTTCAGAACACTCATCCCTAGCCTGGACTAACTCGTAACTCATCGCTTGTCGTTTTTTGGAATAGCTGCTGGCACTTTTTTTGGATTTTTGGATGGATATTGGAGTACCATACTTTCGATATTTATCAGAAAACAATGAGTGCTTACAGACGTACTGTCAAATAGTGACTACAAGGGAACCAAGATATCCAGAAATGTCTTTTAAAATGCTCTTTTAAATTGTTTCTAAATACAGTTTGAAGGCTAGCAGCTATTTCTTATTTGCGCAGAAATAGGTAGTGGAAAGAAAACTGAAGAACGTTTTTGTAATTTTTGAAAGACAACTTTCTTTTTAGTTGCTAAAGCATTGTTTTTTTATCTCAAAGGGATTCCGAGGTGAAAATATAAGTTGGGTTCATATAAAGGAGGAGAAAAAATGATGAACGTCAGTTTTTATTTCATCTCAATCCGACTTTTCGTTCTCAATCCGACTTTTCCCTGAATATTTGAAGAATATGTGATGTCAGCTAGTGTATAGCAAAATTGCCCCAATCTTGAATCTTAAATATCTCAGCTTAAAATATAATTCCATGCATGAAAATTTATACACAATTTGTACACACTAAGGAAAATTCAATTACAAAATATTTTTTCAAAAATAAGCTTTTCTTCACTAGTTCCAGGCCCTTTTTCGTTTTCGGGTCAGACTCAGTATCTAGCCAACAAAGCTTTTTTTCAACAAATGAATTCTTTTTTTGAGTTTGGAATATTCCAAAGAACTTTAAAATTAAAAAATAACTTTAAAAGACATTTTCAAAAGCTCTAAATTGAGGACAGCATGATTTTCAAAAGGGGTCTGGGACCAGTGACCCAAAGCTTATTCATCAAAACATTTATTGCAGAAGAGGTGTAACACACATCTGTCTATATGAAAGTTTTTAGTTCGATAGCACTATTATAACCAAAGATATTTAAAATTTAAGATTGGGGCAATTTTTCTTTACACTAGATGACATCACAAATTCTTCAATATTTTAGGGAAATTCGCTAAGTGACAAATCTTTAAACTCAAATATCTTGAGAATCAAAAGTCGGATTGAGTTGAAATAAAAACTGGTGTTGATAATTTTTTCTCCTCTTTCATACGAAGCCAACTTATATTTTCTCCTCAGAATCCCTTTAAGATAGTCAAACACTGGTAGCTCTCAATCCTAACACAGTCAGTTAAAACATTACATAAACAGCACTAATGAATACAAATTCCATAGCAGCCAAATTTACAACAAAACATAAAAAATAGCACTAATGAATATAAATACCATAGCAGTCATATTTACAACAAAACGTAAAAAATAGCACTAATGAATATAAATACCATAGCAGCCAAATTTAAAACAAAACGTAACAAATAGGATGTAACCTATTTAGACAGGGTTTTATGCAAACAATTCTTAGAACCGCTAAACGGACCTAAGAACTCAATCTTAAATTGAGTTTTTTAACTGAATCTATGAAAAATACTTAAAACTGCTGAGGAAAAGCATTAATTTTGTTAACATTCTTGAGCTTGTGGATGAACTTCTGTATGTAAAAAATATGAACTTGTATAATAATTCAGATGAAAATAGATTCCACTTGTATATTCACTAAACAAAAGATATTTAAGAGGAAACATCATTTCCAAATAATGAGGGTCAGAATATCAAAATTGTATGAATAAAACTCAATCTTCTGAATGAAAACGGACCTAGCCAAAAATTTCTGCATAAAACCCTGTTAGAATATTTACATAAGATAAATACTGGTAAAACGATCTCCTATTACACGTTTTTTCATAAGATGCCAAGTACTACTACTTCAATAAATAGCTGTTACCTAAATTTGGATTCAGAAGCTTCTTTAGAAAAGTTTCTTAGATTTTAAGGGAAAAAAGTTACTGGTACAATATAAATGAAAAAGATTGTAAATATGGTGTAAATAGCCTTATCACCACCTTTGACAGTGAAATTTTGACAGTGAAAGTCTGCAAAAAACGTTTCTAACAAGAATGGGCCACACTTTCATAGTTCGAAAATTGTCTAAATTTCTGGCAGGTTTGCCTCTCAGAAAAAAAGTGTAAATTTTTATATCATAATATAGACTAGGTAGCTATAAGTATTTACAATGGCCTCGTTAGTGCTTGTCAAAAATAGTAATTTCATTTTCAATCTTGTTTACTTTTTAATGTATTTCTTGTATAACGACATTTGCTTTTTACTTTCTCCAGCGCTTTTTTCCATTCTATCTCTTCGACCTCCTTACTTTTGCATGGCCAGAACAAAAACGTTATCTTTTTAATCATTTCCATCATAGGCTCAGGTAGAGGGTTGTAATCGATGGAATTTTTCACGTTATAGTTTGTTTTTGAAAGCTCTTCTTTCGTAAAGAAGATAGCCACAAGTTTCAGGGTAAACTTGTGCCTTTCGTCAACTTTCGCGCAGTTCAAAATAAGTTTTGCATATTTGCTCTCATCGTGCACCACATTCGATAAGATCCCTCAAAGAATGTGTTCACTTACTTCCACCTGTACCTGAAATATTACAAGCAATAAGTATAAGTAATTTAAAATGAATTCTCGAAATAAATTCTTTGAAGTGAATGTTCCTTGAAAATTAACAACGAACAGTCTCATTGTATCACAAGTCTATGCAGAGTCAACGAAAGAGGCCCTGATAATACTTCTACTTTATCTCAAAATAGACTTTGATATGTTCAAATAGGTTATATCATATACCACCTCTTCCCTTCCCCAAAACTCTGAAAAACAAAACAGCACAAAAAATGAAAGAATAAAATTACGAAGAAAAGCTGAAATTTATTTTTCGAACTTACTTTTCCTATAGATCTTTGTGGTTGATAGCAGATGTTATTCAGCGGAGCCTCTTGAGGTATGGTTGCGTTGTCAGGTTGCAAACATAAGTTGCTTAGTTGTTCTTGCTGTAGCTGGTACTGCTGAGGAGGTAACTACAAATACGGAACCAAATGTAGGCAGTTTAAAGGTGGGGAGTCCACTCTCAACAAGCGTATTCAATTGATAAGGATTCGGTTGCGTTTCAATTCGTCGACTGATTTGACTGAATGCTCGATACAGTCGTATCAGTCTTCTCATCACGGGACATGTTCTTGTTGACATCTGAATATTCGGCAGGGGTGTTATTCAGATTTACCTCAAAGTCAGGGCTCAACATATCCATATAGCTGGTTTTATTTACGGTAGACTGTAATTTCAGAAAATTGATATCTCCGAAAAATGAAAATTCCATTTGCATTTCCATTTTGCATCAAGATCTATACTTTAAGTGTTGTTGCAAAGATTTTTATAAGATGTTTTTACCTTTGAATTTTGTCTATTTTGATGTTTTGATTTAACATATTTTTCTCCATGTTGCCAACTGTCGTGGAAATTCATAATAAACATTCTAACGTCCGATTTTGTAGTTCACTTGGATTCGCCTAAAAGAAAATAACATACGGCCAATTTGACCTTTGATTTCACAACTGAAGGGGAAATCCTTTTGCAACAGAGAAAATCGATTACAAAAACTTACCAGTCTCAAAATATCTCCTCTGCTGACGGAGTTGAGTTGCTGCGTAGAATTATGCCTTGATTTCTCTGTGTTATTCTAAACATATGAACCATAATTAATGCTCTTTTTGATTATTGTAAAGAAACTGTCATGGAGCTCTATATTTAAATATCTACAACTACAAACCTCGTACGAAATAAAATTGGTATTGTCCGTCTGCTGCGTTTGGATATTTTGCATTGTCACCGTGCTTGCCTAAATGAACGTATAAACAATAAAATTCTCTTTTGATGCAATTTTGTAGAGGAAATAAATTCATTGCTCTTAACCTTTTTGACTATAACTAACCTCGCTTGGGATGTTTCCTTTATCCACAGAGCCAACATGCTAGATTAATGGTAAGTTTCCTGTTTCCAATCATGCCTTTGTTATCTGCCTGTTGACCTGTCTTTCCTCAGCCCCCGTCTCTCTTACCATATGAGATATTTGTATCATACACTTTTAGAGGATGGAGAATGACTAAAGAAGGAATACAGCCATCTATTAAAAAAAAACGAGGTACTGTTTTGTAGCTAATGTTAGCAGTCTGATGAACTAATCATAAACAGTGGCCCGGTGAGGCCCTGGACAGTGGCTGGCCCAGTGTATATTTGGCTCCAATTTTGGAAGCCTGATAACTTTTTTTGAAAAAAAAGCCTGGCCTGGTGAAAAATGAGAACTTTCAGGCAGCCCGGCAAATATAACCCTAAAAATTAACATAATCTACCAAATAATAATCCTAATTTATTATTCCTAAAGTGTTGGCCTGGTGGAAATTTCTGGGTTTTTGAAAGCCCTGTCCACTTTTTTAAAAATCTTCCAGCCCGGTGAGAATTGTGCACCAGCTTGGGGCACTGAGACAGGGGTGTTCATAAGAAATTGTTAGCCTGCAATGATTAGTTATTTCATTTTCTAGATAGTAGCAATACATCTAAAAAAAGGCAAAACACTGCAACCCCAGAATTGGAAAGTGATTCAGAAAAAAAGAAAAGCAAAGTGGAAACACTGGTTAACAATGAGAGTGATTGCGTAGAGGCGTATAAAGTGAAGAAAAATGTTACAAACGAAAAGAAAAGTGATGACAAAAACTATTCCAAGAAGCAGGACTTCAAAGGAAAATCTGGCCCTAAATCATATTCTGAAATGAAAGAAAGTATTTCTAGCGGTAAGTAAAATATTTTCTTTAAAAACAAGATGGTCATAATAATTCCTTCTGC